>JAOXJP010123218.1:0-13798 GCA_025762735.1 Platanus orientalis | reverse complement strand
CAACCTGACGCCACCCTCCTCCTTTATCCGGGCTTGGGACCGGCAATGTCTGAAGATACAAACATTGGCGGAGTTCTATGGGGAAATGACAGTGAAGGAAAATATGCCTTGCGGATTCACAATCTCTTTTACATAACACGTACCAATGAGGAGATAGTGACATAAATGGCCTTCGTCTTTGAAGCATATTCATTGTGTTTATTTGATTCAAAGTCGCCGTCCATGTGAAAGCTTTGACCCTAGGAGGAATAAGAGGTTTCCAAATCCTTTTGAAAGGGAAATAAGACTAAGGATCATTATCTTGAATAAGGTTCAGAAAAAAGGATTTCAAGGAGATCTACCTGAGGGCGCAAGGTTCCAAACCCTTTGATCATGGAAAGAGTTAGAAAGAAACAACCCCCTAAAACTTAGAAGATAAACCAGAATATCTACTTTTCTATCAAAGAGATCCCTTGAGAAGACAAGATTCCAAGAAAGACCCAATGGAGAAATCGAAATAATATCGGAGACCAAAGCATCTTTGTTAACGGAAAGACAGAATGATCTAGGAAAAGAAGAGGAAAGACGATGTTCCTTCCCATAAAAGATCTATCCAAAATTTAATGGACCTTCCATCTCCTAAAGTGAACCGGACTTTGGGGGAAAACAATGGGACAAGGGAAATGATATTTTCCCATAACAAGGACATAGATGGGGATGGATTGATGGTAACATCCCAACCATTAGAGCCTAGGCCATGACAATTCCAATGGTTTTTATAAGTTTGGGCTTGTTTTTTCACATAGAATTGGTATCCATTTAACTCCCAAACTGGCCTTCTATTAGAATGAATCCCTTGTACTCTCTTTCTTTCTCTCTCGAAGCATTTGTGGTTTAACAGAAGATACGGCCTTAGATAGAGTGGAATGGTGGAATGGATGTGCATAGTCTATGTGTTTATATGGAGATGATATATAACTGAGTTATTTAAAAGTTAAAACTATTGGTTGCTTAGCCAAAACAACTTGCATAGGTGGTTGCATGAAAAGCAAGGTGCAACTGCCTATTTATAGAGTGCCTTGGCGGGCTATCATCTAGCACCTGCAGAGCACCTAGGCACATGGATGACTGCTTTTGCCAAACACTTATTAAATTACTAGGTTTCCTAATTGAATATACAACTCAACTTAAAAAAGCCTTATTCCAACTACTTGGGTTTTGTTACATGAATCCTGTTCCATGATTCCACTCTATCTAGGGTCATATTGTCCGCTAAATCACAAGCACTCACGTCTTCCTCACCACAACCCAATTCAAATTTGGCCTTCGTCTTGTCCTTTTAATGCCTGCAACTTGCACCATTTCACTTCTCACTGGTGCAGTTATTGGTCTTTGTCGCACATGATCGAACCATTTCAGTAGAATTTCTCTCATCTTATATCACCTATTGTTGCTACCTGTAAGCTCTCGAGAATGTATTAATTTTTTCCTCCTATTCTTTCTACTCATGCTACTCATCCATCTCAACATTGTCATTTCAGCTATGCTCATCCTATGCATGTATTGTTTCTTGGTTGTTCAATGTTATGCTTCATAAGGCATGGCTGTTCTTTAGCTATCTTAAAAAAAATTCCCTTCAGTGTGTATGTGCGTGCATTTGTGTGTGTGTGTGTGTGTGTGTGCATGTCTATTAGATTACATACACGTGGATTGATTCTGTTTTGTATTTCTAAATTTAACCCTATCTCAACTCCATATTATAACTGGTTGTCTTTCTATTTCTAGGAACTATGATAATGCCATTAGTTTCATTATAATTTTAAGCTGCCCTAGCTCTCACAACTATATATATTTATTGAAGGCTGATATCATCCAAACTATGCGTTGGTTTGTGGCGAAAATAGGTCACCAAAAAGCTCTCATCAATAATTATCTACAGGTACCCGCTGTTGATTATATGTGCCCACTCATAAGATGTCATTTTCATTAAATATAAAATTTTAAAGAAAAAATGTATAAGTCCGTAATTTATTCAAGCTTTTTATGTGGTTTAATGAATCATGTTAAAGGCAGTTAGACACAGTAACTGGGGATTTTATATAATGCAACCTAGACCATACATGCAGGTTGCTGTTTGTGCCTTTCAATTGGTGAACCATTTTCTTGGATGGGTCATACTCCAAATCATACCCTTGAACAATTTTACCAAAAAAGAAAGAAGAAAAAGAAAGTGCACACACACACACACACACGTATAAAAGAAACTTAGCTAAAACTTTGTCATACAGGAATAAAAATCTTACAGATCGTGGGGTTATGACTGTTAAAATGATCTAATATGTTTTAGCAACTCTCTACGAGGCCTTCCAATCAAATGGGGTATCAGTGAGTTGTTGGATTTATAACACGTGATGAGGTACTTGTTGCTTGTCCATGTTCATACAATCATACTCATTTTGCATTTTATCTCTGTAATTTGTGTGAAAGTCTAATCACTTGATCATCACATGTTTCAACATGCTTTCCACTGTATGTGTCAGTCTGTGTGAGTAAGCACCATAAAATTGTTATTGGGTACCATATTACATCTGGGCATGCGCATGCCAGCAGCAATATGGTACATGAATTGTCTAATCTTAGCCTGGGCGGAAGGAGCATTAAAAAGCCATTTGACCCCAAACAAGAAACCTCATAACAGATGTTATCAGAACCCTCTGAACTGGATGGGAGAGTTTTAAAGTCTTTATTTATTTATTTATTTTTTGGTTGAAGGGAAGGTCTAAAGTTAATAGGATGACTTGGCCATCCGAATTTAGTTGATTACAGGAATCTCCCATCTAAAGTTACACTTTATTCTTATTGTCTTTTATTGGAGTTTCATCTCTTGCCCTCCTCAGACCCCGCGTTAGCGGGAGCCTCGTGCACTGGGCCGCTCATTGGAGTTTCATCTCTTCCAGGAGCTGAACATTTCTAGATATGGTGTATATTCCTCCATAGAAATTCCTTTCGTTTTATGATCATCAGCTATAGTAAATTATTTCTTTCACATTTCAAATCGTCTGTCCCTTGCCCATTCTTTTTTCCTATTCTAAAACTTCAAATTCCAGGAAAGAGGGTATTGGCCAATTTTTATGGGTAGAGTTGTCATGAAGTTACAAAACAGAGTCTAGATTTGAAACTTGGTTTTGGCACTTTTGGCTCCTTATAAATGCTAGAGACAGTTATCAAAATTGAAAACAGAGCAGTAAATGCCATACATAGGTGGGTGAATTTACCCTATGGGAATCCCTTCTAAAACTGAAACTCTCTTAAGACTGTCCAGCTTTTGAGTTGTCACCCTTTTGTCTCCCAACGCGGTTAGATCTGCTCCTCGACATAGACTCTTCAAAAACAAAGCCATACTGGTGTTGATGCAAAATTAGTACCAAATGTGATTCTAGCATATAGTAGTAACAGATAATTAAGGTACACACGTGCACATGCTCATCTGTTGCACTCTAGTTGGTATGTGTTGTTTGGATCAGTCGCCAATCTTTGGAGGATCAATTAATTCTATGTTAATAATGATCATTTGGGCAGTATGGGTTATCTATGACGTCCAGTACAAGTTCTGGCTGATTGATTTGATAGTTCTGATCAATGAGCATGTGCATATGAACAGTACAGACCTTCCCTGCCAACTGTACCTCTATTATCATCACATAATTGCACACTGTAAGCTACAGCCTTATTAAATATGGGATTAGTCGAGGCCCCAGGGTAGAGGTGCACATTGACCGGAGGAGGGTTGGTCCGAGCTCGGTCTGGTTCGTAAATGGACACAAGCTAGTTTGGGCCCTGTCGTGTGCTGAAAAAAAACTTGTTACAAAACACTATGGGGGGGGGGTGTCTAAGACATTGTTGCATGGAGCTTATTCTAAATTATAAATTAAGCAAACTAGGATTGTTTGGCTTATTGTACTGGAACAGGTTTGGCCGGAGGAACTGTGGCAACCTGAGCTGCTGGGGCATTGCTTAGTTTGCTCTTAATGCTGTTATCTGGTTACAGTGTAGGCCGCTTTTGGTTATAGGACTGGGACCATGTTTAGTACATGGGCTGGCCTTGTTATTGGAACTCCACAAAATTTGGCTCTATGCACGTCACCTTGAATTATTATGTCTAAGAAATTTGCGAGTGGGATGCTATTTTTAAGGGAATGCCCGTTACTGTATCTTGTCACTCTATGCTGCGGATGGCCCTCATTTACGTTTGTTATATGAAAATGGGTTGTGACTTCACCTTTGTCTGTTTCTTTCATTATATCTCAGCTAAACCATACGGGACTTGTTAGCTGATGCGAGTTGACGTTTAAGGTTGTAAGCCTTTCCTGGTTGAGGGGAGTTAAAAAAGAATTGAGATTACAAGCAAACGCTAAAAGAGGACTATTAGGTTTTTGAAGCACACATACACACACAAAGAGCTTTCTTTTAGTAATTTAGCAATTCTGTGTCCTATATGTCGATGTGTTCTCTTCAATGCGTCCATGGCGAGTAACATATGCTCAATGGATGGTATAGAGGATTGGAGTCTTTTTGACCGAGGTGTGCATTCCAAACATTTTGTGAATTGTTGTAAGGGTAAAAACCAGAAGGGAAGTTATTTAGAACACTGGTGTAGATGCTAGGGGCTGTGGTTGGATACAGAACAAGGGTTATTTATATAAATACACTAGTGATGATGTTGGTTGGATTTTTTTTTTTTTTTAAGGATAAATAACTTTTATTAATGACAGAAAAGGCAAGGTGTATGAGATGCAAGCTGCCACCACAACCCCAAATTAGACAAATATAAGATCATCCCAATTCAGAATCCAGTCATGGAAGTTTACACCATGAGAAAGACGATTCAAACTCGGACCAGAAGAAACAACATCCTAAAAAATTGTGGGGGGTGGGTGGGTGGGGACAAGTCCCAGATCCATTTCCTTCTACCACTGAATCGGCAACCACCCATTCCACGAACAGAAGATTAACAGATCCAGGCCTCACCTGTGACAAAACTTAGGTTGGATTCCTATCAGACGGTCAACAACTCAATAGCACCACCCCCACATTCATTCTGGATCATTCACCAAAAGCCAAACGGATTCTAACCAATGGGCCGGGGCTGCCGGGCCCTCTTTGAGATAAAAAGTTTGCTCTAATTAATATACAGTACAGTACCTTGCCTTCCTTCATGTTTGTACGCGTGAGTGCCTACTTTTGTTTCCAAAGAAAATTTGGACAAAAGTGCAACCAAGCATTGGTTGCTACTTACCCCTTTCTATGTACGAGCTCAAGAGGAGGGCCAGTGTTTGTTATTATCCTTGTGGTGTGGATGTATGGACGCTGAAAGCTTGCTTTTGATAATTTAGAGGGATATCTAAATTAACATCCTCTAATAGCAATATGTGTAGTTGTCGAGCCAATTGCAAGAGCAAACTGCCTTTGACATGAAAAGTGCTTTTATGCACTGGAGACTGGAGTGCCCCGAGTGCACCAATTATGAGAGGGACACTGTACCTTTCCATGCAATGGTGGCTACTAGTCATGAGCCAATCACTCCTTTATGTCCCCACTGGGAGATTACAATCCCACAACTCAACTTAATTCATCAATTTTATTTCTGAATTGCCATACCCTATGATTGCTAGTTTGTAACTATTTATATCATTTCACTTTGCACCGGATAGATTTGCAATTTTGCAACCTCACTACTGAATTGAGAATTTGTACCGATCGAAGGGAGGGTCAATGTAAATATGATTAAGAGTCTGAATCCTCTGCAGTGAGTTTAAATGCATTAACGTGCAACTGTTCTCATAACATGTACATATACAAAAAATTAAAACTACAACCAATGTGGGAGGATTTTTTTTTCTTCTTGTATGTGTCGTGCCATAAACACTTATTGCATGTTAACGTAGTTTAACTTAATGTAGAGGATCCTGAGTCGTAGGGGTTTACATGGACATGGAATCTTCTGCCACGTGGTCACCACCTCATTTTCAATCTACTTGGCAAGTTTCAGCCCTATTACTTACTGCGACGTGCCAAATGAAAGCTATTTGTCGCACCCCCTTCTTTTCTGTGGGAAAGAAAAAGTAAAATTCCAATGCGTTACGCAGAGGTGACTTGGCATACAATGTGGTAGGGTATAGGGCTGACATCAACAAGAATCCTACACAATGACCAATCTAGATGGTAACCCATTAGATGGACGATCTGAATTGACTACATCATTTCTCTACATAGGTATTAAACGGTTTCTAAGTAGAAAAACATATACAACTCAAGTAGGATACCTTTTGTTCGCACATATTTATTTTCACATATTTCAAGATTATACTTCATAACTTTTATAGTTTGGATTTAATATAAATTTTCTGACAATTACAGAAGGTCCTCTAATAACTATGAATTGTGCATTTATAAGAGATATTATTTGCAAGTAATTGCTACTTATACATAAAAAGTATTTTGTTTTCTTAACCTTTTGTGTGAACTTCATATATTCCAATTTGAACATCATTTATAGGTACACACATTACATATTTTTTATTTGGTAAAGTCATAGATACATACCCCTTAAGCTAATATTCCAAAAGACAAAAAAGATTTTTTGCTAGCCCACTTAACAATTATATGTCAACTTGACCTGGATTCAAATCCTAAAAGCAACCCACATTTACAATAAATTGTCATCCTAAAAGAATTGGTAAATTAACATAGCTTTTCAAACATTCAAATGATTTAGCATACCCCACTTCTCTAAAGCAAAGGAACTTATTCAAAAATCAACTTCAGAACTTTAAAATATCCTCCTACATCATTAACAAATTGTAATATGCATTTTTTTAATAATAAAAACAAAATCATAACACATTCAAACATTTAAACAAATTAGCAAGCAAAAGCAATCTTCAAAATCTATCTTTCGAACCCTACCTTCAAAATCCTGGGGAGGGGGGTCTTTCTATCTTCGAGGAAAGTAGGAGAGATGGGATTAAACTTACTTCTCTCATTCTCTACTGTTTTCAAGTAAACGAAGGATATAATGGTTATTTTAATACAAGAACTTAACAAATGTGGAACTTTGATTACCTTTATGTGTATATTTTCATAATTAAAGGAGAGAGTTCTGTTAATAGTTTCACTACTTAAGCGTCTAAGCAAATAACGTTATGTATATAAATTCATATATAACACAAATTCATGAATTTGTGTATAGCTAGCAAATTTAAGAGAATATTGATTACACTTGGTGGAACCAATTTGGTTCTTCATTTGACCAAAAATAAAGGTTGCTTCTTCAAAATATTATATGATATGATAATTTATTGGTTCATAATACATTAAACATAAAGTGGCTTTTTGTATATGCTGTAAATTACTTACCAAAACCTTTTAGAACTTGCATTGATCAATTAATATCTTATTTAGAACTAAACAATTATGAAATTACATACAAATTTTGATATTTGAGAACCTGAATGATTTTCATAATAAAGAAAATCTTTTAATTTGTGAAAAGAATAGATAATTACAATTAAAATAACTAAATCACATTTTTTCATTGAACAATCAAAAAGTAAAAAAGAGGAAGATAAAGATGCTACTTTGTTAGGTTGGTAAGTCTTAGTGTTCAAAACCCAATTTCTGCTACTAACAACTAACTGCTAACTTGCTTAGTCACTTGCCCCAAGAAATTGCAAATGATGATTTTGCTTTGTTTGATTCTGAGTTTGATCAAAAAGATTAAATTTTAAACTGTGGCAATCATTTTAAAATTTAAATGATTTTGCTTTTTGATCAAAAAGATTAAAAAGGATTTGTGATTTGTAAAATAGTTGCTGCAATAATCTGCTTATAGTTAGTGGTTTCATCTTTAGCTTTTCTAAATATTTTAATAATGCTTTGTGGAGGAAGATATTCAAAGATTAGGAGTTCTGAATTGGTTGGCTTTCTCTTTTAAATGCGAGCTACTAATTGGTTTCCTTTCGCAGGAATTTCATGATTTCAATATTTAAATCCAATTATTTATATTGAAGAGGAAGACAATTAGAGATTAGGAGTTCTAAGTTGGTTTTCTTTTTATTCTAATTGGTTTCCTTTCGCGGGCATTTGATGATTTCAATCTTCAAATCTAATTATCTATGCTGTCATTATGACCCGTTTAAATAATTAAGCAAGGGAAACAATAGGATGAGTTGGCCAACAAGATTGCTTTTTAACAGTTGAATTTTAAATATTTTAATAAATGAATGACATGTCCTATAGCCCAGACTGCCTTATAAAGCAACCCACTTTCTAGATTAAAAACAACAATGGTGACACGTGTCATGTAGGCAATTCATCATCAATCACTAAAATGGCAGTTAAAATTGAATTTCATTATGCCCCATGTCCTTGTGAGATGGTCTTACCATTAGGGCACCTGTTACCTTCATTTCCAAAGGTAGCATTTCTTAATCAGACCCACCACCACGGACTGACCTGATCCCATCTACTCTTGTATTCATCTTGAGATATTAACCTGATCAGTAATTGGCTAAGTTGTTCATGTACTGAGGCAAGGACTGTCAACACCCCTTAATATGGGTGGTTGTGATAGTCTTGGGTTGAATCTATTTGATAATATTTCATAATTATTTACGATATTTACTGTCTTTCCCGGCCTGTAGTGTGGGTTCTGCATTATGATGCGGCAGTCTATGGCTCGAGTGGTTTAAAAGAAGGGAAGAAAAAAAAATCAAACCTTATCTATAAATCCTTGGATTTGTATTAGGCATTTTTCTCATTGCAAAGCAAGCCAACCCTAATCCATTGCTGCCATTATTTGTGTCGAGAGCTTATGACATAAAGGTTTCTTACTAATCCAGCACCCTCAATGTTAAAATAACAAACGTAATGTCTTTAACAGGGATGGAACTTGATTGTTATTTGTGGCTATAACATTTGTTTTGGTTGTTATAAAGATAATTTGTAGTGCTACTTAAAAAAAAAAAAAAAAAATTCTATTACATATGTTCTCTATTCGATTAGGAAAATACTCACTGAATATAAATAAAATAATATATGATGTTATAGCTGACAAGATAAAACGATGGTTAGAATTTGGATAATGTTAAAACCATAGTTAACCGCCTTAGGACTTTTGAATGATAAAGGGGCAGACACAAGTCAATTTGGTTTGATAGATGGATTAGACAGGTTTGACTAAATGATGCTTTTAACAATAACAAGTTAAAAAGACCACACCTTTGATATCGTCTTCTCTTCTTTACCTTTCTCCTCTAAAAAAAAAAATGCTCCACTAGTGCATGAGGACTCCAATTAATTTGTACAGTCCCAATTCCAAGGGACAAATAAACTTATACAAAAATAAAGGAAAATAATTTTTCCAGAGTTGTTTCTCATATTCTGGAAATTCGGTTTTGATGGATGTGGAAGTTTTTTAAGTACCATCAAAATGGAATCTATGCTCTGTAATATAAAACAACTCTTGTGTTTCATGGGGAACCTTAATTAAAGAGAGCTCTATAAGGGTTGAGAAGCCAAGCATCTTTAATCACTTCAACAGTTCTTTAAAACAGCTCTCTGCAATATCATTTCACAAAATTAAACATGTGGCTAATGACTAACCAAAATCACTACATAAGTTAGTTAAATCTTTAATATTCCACCTTTTCTTGGGAATATTTTTCGTTTCTTTCTTCTAATTGTGTTGGGTTTCATAACCCCTTATTAGTCCTTCGGCAATGATGTGATATGATCTAGTGTAGCAATAGAACACTATCTTCTTCTCATTCTAATTTTAAGATAACTGGCTGAAAGTCATTATTTGGTAGTTAATTACAACTAATATCATTTAGCATTGACCATCAACTTTTCTTCTTTTGTTGTTTGCTGCTGCTTACATTGCTCTTCAATTCTTTTGAAAAAAAAAAAAATGTCAGTCTCTTAAATGAAATTCTCTTTCAAAATTTTTAAGGAAATATTTATCTTTCCCTGTATCATTAAAGGATATGGCCAGACCATGTAATTGGTAGAGGATTATCTGGGTATGAATCTTTAGTAGTGATTACTTACGCGATTACACAAAATTTCAGTACACTACACTGCACTTTAACCATCTAATATTCATATATTGTTTAAGTATATTGGTGTTATAACTGATAATTATTTAGTTCAAAGGCTGAAGTCATTTTAAAGAAGGAAAGGATATGAGAGCTTGCATTTTTTTTTTAAGAACTTGCATTGGGTGTCTTTATTTGTTTGTTAAAAGGAGTTTAGATTTAAGAGTTTTGTTAGTTTACAAGTTTGTGATGTCTATAGAAGGAGCCATACCCAACCAATTGTAAAAAGAAAAGATCTTTGATTATCATGAATAAATGAATATATTAAGTTGAGTTTAATTTATCTCTTCTTTGTTAATCGGCTACTCTTAATGCTAAAATGGGTGTCTGGTTCACTAATTAATCCTATTACTCTCAGTGATTGATCTTAATCATCCCAATTGATTAGTTGAGCCTCATAAATTGTCTATCAGAGATATCAATGCAGACTAGATTTTATGAAGTGTTAGTAAAGTTATGTCTCTCCATAGAGCTGAACTGGTCGGCCAAAACAATCTGGTTTTCTGATCATTTTCTGACCATTCCCGTTCCCTAATGGGCCTGACCCACCATGTTCCGGTCCCTGTTTGTCTAACAACATTGATTGGAAACATGGATACCATAGGTCACGTGACCACTGATCCTTCCCCTCTCCCCACCCCCAGCTGGCTCATCAGGCTCATCCACCTTTCATATAGGCTCACAGCCCACAACCATCCCATCAGTACCCTTTTGTTGATAAAATTAGGATAACATCAATCAAAGCTACTTATATCCAGCCAAATCAAGAGTCAGTCTAAAACATGGACGACCCAGATGGGTTCGATGAAGATAAGAGCTTACTGAAGAAACACGTGGCAACCTGGCCAAAAGAAAGAAGTCAAAAAACTCAACAGAGGTCTCTAGATTTGGTAATCAATCTTTTACTATTTTTTTTTATTACACTTGATTGATGGGCTTTTTTTTTTTTTGTTTATCTCAAAATTTTGTGGGCTCACACTCATGACCCATCATCTCTCTTTTGTCATTTGAACAAAATTTTCTTTACTTCCATGATAAGACCAAAAAGAGAGTGGAACCCACTCGTATCCTCCTCACTCCTTCCATTTTTCTTTCATTAACACCCCCCCCCCCTTTCCCCAGTTTCTTTCTTATCCTAAGCACCCATTTCTCTCTCCCCCTTCCCCCTTCCCCCTTATCCTACGCACACCCATTTCTTTCTCATTGGGCTGGCCCATGTCCACACTGCCAAACCCGTCCAACCTCACGTTTCAAGGACACAGTGGGTCCCACACGTCCTCTTCTTTCTCCTATCTCTCACTATCCAATAATTGTGTGGGCGTGCGTGTCCACGTGTGGTGTTCTTATTTTCCTTCTGCTTTATAAAGACAGCCCCTCACCCCCCCCCCCTCGGCCCCTCATCACCCATGCGCACGTTAGTGGAAAGGTCCATGGGTAAGGAAGTAAAACAAGAGAGATCCCGTTTGCCATTTGGGGCGGTGACGGGGTTGGAAATGTTGTCGGTGACGCAGCGTTGGTCAAACCCCCGAATGATGGTACCAATCAGGTCACACTACGTGTATGGTGAGATGAGCCACGTCAACAGTATGTGTAGTCAGAGGTAGGGGCACGTGTCAATCCCCAATTCGTGGGTCCCACTAAGATCATCATCAAAACATCGGCCTCCTTCTCTCTCCCAATTTTCAGTGCCATTTATTCAAAACGGATGGGAGGTTGGATAAGATGAGAGAGAGAGAGAGAGAGAGAGAGGTTGCGGGCCGGGCCTTGGGAAATGATGATGTGTGTGTGAGTGGGGGCCCACAAAATAAGATCGTCTACTGTGACGTTCACCCAGTGGGTTAGTGAGTGTTTGTCACCGTCAGTATAAATTGAGTTAAAATCATCTACCTCGAACTGGAGAAAAATCTCGCTATTACCAATCCCTGCATGACACGTTATCTATCAGAATTGACCCGGTTGCAAGTAATGTATTACATATTTACCGAAATACCCTTATCTAATTGTCTGCAGTATGATCTCTCCAGTTTAACCGGAGCTGATCTGAACGTGTATGTATGACACCATAACAGCTCATCTGCCAAGTATTTTAGCTAAGGGGCTGTTTGTTTTACATAGTAGTTGTTTTGTTTTGTTTTGTTTTTTTTTTGGGTATTACGTCAGTTTGGTTAAAATTAAGCTTTTTGGATGTAAAAAGTCCCCTCTTGAGATAGTTCACTTTTAAACGGTTTTACCCACAATCGCTAAAGTGGAGATGAATAACTAAAGAAAGATTTACTAGGAGTAACTTGTTTTGTACTTTTATTTACTGTTCTTTTCTATCCCGGTGAAAGCTGACGGAATTTAAAAAATAATCCAAACAATATGTATAGCAATGGAATAGTAAATTTAATATATATATATATATATATATATATCAAATTTTCATTAATAATTTTTTCCTAAAATACCCTAAATACGAAAATGGATTAAATTTTAGTTTAGAATTCTAATAGTTAACCAATAGAAAACCAAAATTTTGTCAACTTTTAAAATTATGATTTAATCCAAATTAATTTCTCAATCCATCCAACAAAAAAAATTCTAAGGTACACTTTTAAATAACAACTGAACCAAATTACTAGGGTTTCACGCTTAGATAGGTTTTAGCCTTGAATACCAAAAATTCTAAGAAGCCCAACCTCAGCTCTTTTAAGGGTTTGATATGATCTAGCGTAGATTTTCTATGTTGATACTAACCTTTGCTGAGGTCAAGGGATGGCCACATCAACATCAGAAGTGATTTACACATGCCCCCATAAAGTGAAAATTACTTTCGGCACTGATGTTTCCGACCTCAATAGAGGTTAGAGGAGGATAGGGTTGGTGTATAAAATCCAAGCCAGATATGATCATGCTTGACTTAGCCATTCTTCTACTTCTTTCATTTATTCTTTGTTTCTTTTTTAATCTCAATATTGGGCTTATACAAGCTTTGCGTATCACTTGTCTAATAAAAACTCACAGTGAAGATGCCAGTTGGCTAAGTTTGTGGATGTTGTATCATAGACTTGAATTTAAAACCTATCCTCACCTATGATTACCTAATAAAATAAAAAATAAAATAAACTGATAAGGCTACACTATCAAAGAAAGATAGAGAAATATGATATTTATGAGCCTAGCGTCTTTTTGTGCATGTAAAATTCATGCACAAAGCATGCACATGGATCAAGGGATGGACACCTCAGTGCCAAAAAGTGATTTACACTTTTTTGGGGATGCTTATCACTTTTTGATACTAATGTGTCCATCCCCTTAATCTGTGTGCATGCATTGTATCTGGATTTTGTGTGCACAAAATCCATGACCGAATATTTAGGTATGTGCCTTTTCGGGAGAGATGGTAAGATGGGGTTTCAAACCGCATGGAAAAAAATTCCATAATGGGCTGCTTCTACGTCTAAGCAACCATGCGGAGTCACCAATGCAGCAATTAACCAGAGTGGTCTTACGAAGAAAAAGGCATGATAGTTAGACAAGCTCGGATTAAGTACAGAAATTTGCTTTTCCTGATGTATTAGGATGACATCAGGGAGCTGAGAATTAATACCTAAAAGTGACTTTCACTTTTTGGGGGGGTGCTTATCACTTTTCAGCACTGATGTGTCCACCCCCTAATGCCA
>JAOXJP010123207.1:0-13798 GCA_025762735.1 Platanus orientalis | reverse complement strand
CATATATTTAAATTTTAAGGGTTGTTTATTTTAAAAAATCATTGATTTCACTAGGACTTGAACCCAATACTTATTGTCAAAAACCATTTTTATCAACTAAGCTATATATTATTGATAATTTTAAAATAATTAGTATATTGTCTATAATACATATATATTATGTATGTAAAAGTTTGGGCCTCAAGCCGGGCTGAGGTAAGCCCAAGCCTGGCCCTCAATAAAAGTTCGAGCCTTGGATCGGGCTTGGGCCCTTGTCGGGCCTAGCTTGGGTTGGGCTTTTTCAGGCCAATTTACGGGTCGGGCTAGGGTCAGGCTCCGACCGGCCCGGCCCATGCCTACCCCTACCGGTACCTGAGAATTCCCGTCGTGCAAAAATATAACGATCCCGACTACTCCGCTTAAAGATAAGCACAATCCAGAAACCGTTATGAACATGGAATATTCTTTGCAACAGGCCTGACATTCTGAGAAAGTAACAGAGAGAACAAGGGGAAACGCGACCAAGAACATGGGGGAAAGCTACATGTGGGATCTCATTTGATATGCCACTACTCAAGCCAAATAGGGGTAGCATTTCACTCTCCAGGTATGAGATATCAAAAAAGCCTAATTTGAGAAGCCTCCTTCTACATTCCCCCTATTATTTAACTTAACCATCGGAATGCTAGAGGTCGGGCCCCTGCCAATGCCTAGCTTCTTGACCTTTTCCTGCTTCATGTGTGTAATGCTCGCCCCACTAGGGACCTGAAACAGTCGTGGGACCATCTGACAAGCGTAAAGGTATCCACAAACTAATCGCCATCAGTTGATGCCTTCAATGGTGGCTCAACACAATGAGATGCCAGAATTGAGGATAAAGAAACCTCCATTTTTTATGGAGCACGTCCAAAAACCCTAACGGTCGTTGTCCTCGAGCAGAAGATTCAAGGACTGATGACAAGCATACAGTTGCTGATAGAACAGAACCAAGAAATTATGCAAGATCTGAGAGGCTAAAGAGGGGCGTGACTAGGAGCGTGAAAATGAGGCAGTAAGTGGCACAGCCTCCCGATTTTGAGAGGCGAACCAGCTTGGAGAAAGGATTCACACCCCAAATCTCTGGGAAGAGAGAATGAAGGATGTAAGGAGGGAGACGGTGAGCATAAAGCCCTCAAAGGAAAAGTCCTTGCCACCATCGATAAATTGATCCAGAGGATAGACCATCCCTTCACCCTGAAGGTAATGGCTCGACCACTTCCTAATAAGTTTAAGCTGCCTCAGATGGAGATGTTTAATAGCAGCAAAGATACCCTCGATTATTTGGAGGCTTACAAGATGCATATGAATCTCTAGGAGGCACCCACGAAATCATGTGTCGAGCCTTTTCTACGATGATTAAGGGCTCTGCCCAAATGTGGTTTAGCCGACTGAAGCCTTGCAACATCCCAAACTTTACGGAGTTAAGCTGATAGTTTGTGAGCTACTTCATAGGCGGCCAACGACACCAGAAACCAGCCACCTATTTGCTAAACATCAAGCAAAACAAGGGAGAGTCCCTAGGGGATGACATGTCGCGGTTCAATAGAGAGATGCTGTAGGTGAATGATGCTGAGGAGAAAGTGATCATGGCCACTCTCATGGTAG
This sequence comes from Platanus orientalis, assembly GCA_025762735.1. NCBI lineage: Eukaryota > Viridiplantae > Streptophyta > Magnoliopsida > Proteales > Platanaceae > Platanus > Platanus orientalis. The sequence continues at coordinate 12,175 of JAOXJP010123207.1, read as the reverse complement.
AGTTGCTACCCTCTAAGTTCCTTTTTTCTCTCTCCAAGAATCACCCGTCCCGAATGGACAACCTCATGGTGAAGGCGCAACAACATATGAACGCTGAAGACACCCTTAGCACCAGATGAGAGCAAGATGTTAGGCCTAGTTCACAGTCTGATAAGAGAAAAAGGAAGCAGTAGCAAGCACTACAAGAAGAGAGAGGTGGTCGAGCGAGAGAAGGCAACAATAATCACAGGTTTAAGCCCCGAGTCAACCTTCCCCCGACTAGGTTACAAAACTATACCCCCTTAATGCACCTATGGAGCAGGTGTTCCTGACAATCTGAGAGGATCCGAGCCCCGTTGAAGAAGAGAAATCGCAACAAGTACTATTGTTTTCACCGGGATCATAGCCACAACACTAATGATTTCTTCGACTTGAAGGATCAAATAGAAGCCCTTATTCAATGAGGGCAATTATGGAGATTTGTTGTTGGATGACACCCAATCAAACGTGAAGACACCCGCTGAAACCCTCTTATTCGGGGAAAAAAAAAAAGCCGGAAGGGCTGATAGGGGAAATAAGGGTAATAGTTGGTGGGCTTGCCAGGGGAGGAGAGTCCAGCTTAGCAAGAAGATCTTATGTGAGGTAGATTCGCGTAGAGAGAGACTAGCAGATGATGATGATAGAAAGGCTGACAAAGCATCACAAGGCAGAGCATCCTCCCATCACCTTCTTTGTAGAAGATGCCCGAGGGGTGAGTCAGTAGCATGATGACGCACTGGTGGTGATCTTAGTCATTTTAAACTACATCACACACGGTATCCTCATTGATAATGAGAGCACGGCAGATATTCTCTACCTCCCGGCCTTCGACCAAATAGGTATCATGTGAGACAAACTTAAGCCTGTTCAAACACCTTTAGTTGGCTTCACAGGTGACAGATTGCTCCCACTAAGAATGCCGGTTTACTAGTTACAGTTGGGACAGGAGACCGACAAATCACCAGGGTGGTAGACTTCTTGGTGGTCGATTGCCCCTCTATATACTATGTAATACTTAGAAGGCCGACACTGAATAAATTAAGAGCAGTCACGTTAACCTATCATCTGTTGATGCGCTTCCCAACTGAGGAGGGAGTCAGAGAAGTTAGGAGGGACCAGGTAGTAGCCAGAGAGTGTTATATGGCTTCACTCAAAGGGGAGTCGGCCCCAAAAGAGAACATGGCAATCGATAGTCTAGAAGTTCGAGATGAAAGGACCTAAGTGGTGGCAAAACCAGGAGGGGATCTAGAGGACATTATCCTCGATTCCAATGTGCCCGATAGAGAGACCCAAGTGGGGTTAGACTTGCCAAAAGAATTCAAGAGGCAACTGTGAACTTCCTCGTCGAGAATTGGGACGTGTTTGCCTGGACGTATGACGACATGCCGGGAATAGACCCTGGAATAGTTGTACACCAACTACATGTGAACCTGGTCTCGAGGCCCATCAAGTAAAAGAAGATAAATTTTGTTCTAGAAAGAAATCAGGCGATCACAAAGGAAGTGGAGAAGTTGTTGATGGCATGCTTCGTAAGGGATGTCCACTACCCTGACTGGTTGACAAATGTAGTTATGGTACAAAAACTAAGCAGGAAGTGGCGTATATGTGTTTACTTCACCGACCTCAACAAAGCATGCCCCAAAGATAGCTTTCCACTCCCGAGCATCGACACCATGTGGACTCAACGGCTGGCCACCAGACCCTTATCTTCATGGATGCCTTTTTTGGGGAACAACCAAATAAAGATGCACGAGTCTGACCAAGAGAAAACTGCTTTTATCATTGACCGGGGGCTTTACGTACTGTTACAAAGTCATGCCCTTTGGGTTGAAGAATGCAGGAGCAACCTACCAAAAGCAAGTCAACGAGATATTTAAAAGCCAAATTGGGAGAAACGTCAAAGTGTATATGAACGATATGCTGGTAAAAAGTCTTTTGGCTGAGCAACATATCTCGAATTTGGGCGAGATGTTTCAGACCCTGAGGAAGCACAAGATGAAGCTCAACCCCAAAAAATGTGCCTTCGGGGTATCAACTAGGAAGTTCCTCGGGTTTATGGTGTCCCAACAAGGGATAGAGGTGAATCCTGATAAGGTGAAGACCATAATCGACATGCAACCACCAAGGAACACAAAAGTGGTGCAACGACTAGCCAGGAGAGTAGCAGCTTTAAGCAGATTTATATCTAGGGCACAGATAAGTGCCTTCCTTTTTTCTGCTTGCTAAAAAAGGCTTTCTACTGCGACAAAGAATGCAACAATGCCTTCCGAGAGCTTAAGGACCACCTCGGCAGCCTGCAGTTAATCAATCAGCCCAAACAAGGAGAGGTGCTCTACATGTACTTATCGGTATCAAATATGACAGTGAGTTCAGTTTTAATAAGGGAATAAGTTGGGATATAAGCGCTCATGTATTACACTAGCCGGGCCTTCAGAGGAGCGAAAGAAAGATACCCGAGGGTGGAGAAGATGGTGTTTGCATTGGTTGTTATGGCTCACCAACTAAGGCCATATTTTCAGGCCCACACCATCCGGGTGCTCATGAATCAGCCCCTCAAGACCATATTGCATAAAACCAAGATATCGAGTACCATCCTTAGGGAGCTATCAAGGGGTAAGCAGTAGCGGACTTCATCACCATGTATACTCGTGTATCAGGGAAAGAGTCTGAAATACAAGAAGAGTAACCAGAAAAGGGAAGAAGTAGATTAGGCAGAGTGGGTTATACACGTTGATGGCTCTTCCATTAATAATGCAGTCGGGGGTGAAGTTATCTTTGTCACACCAGAGGGAAGAAATCTCGAATATGCCATAAGATTTGGTTTCAAGGCAACCAACAATGAAGCCAAGTATGAAGCAATGCTCACAGGACTATGTCTTGCCCATACGCTTGGAGCCAAGATGGTCAAGGTCAACAGTGATTCCCAGTTGGTGGTAGGATAAATATAAGGGGAATACGAGGCAAAAGATGGGTGGATGAAACAATACCTCACCATTATAGCAAAAGAGAAGTCCTGATTCAGAAATTTTAGTATACAACAAGTCTTGCAAGGACATAATGAAAAAGCCGACAGGTTGACCAGAATCGCGTCATCCACCACTGAAAAACCTCAACCCTGGGATCATTGTTGAGCATCTGCCCAAGCCAAGCATCAAGGCAGAAGAAGATAAGGAAGTCAACATGGCCAGCCCGGTGCCTGAGTGGGTCACCCAGATCATAAAATATCTTAAGAATGATGAGTTACCCAAGGATAAGAAAGAGGCGAGGAAAGCAAAAGTACAGGCAAGTTGATACGTCCTTCTTGATGACACCCTCTACAAGAGGAGCTTCACCCTCCCTTGCTCAGATGCCTATCCGACGAAGAAGCCGACTATGTGCTCTGAGAAATACATGAAGGAATATGCAGGAACCACTCGGGGGGCAAGTCGATGGCCCATAAAGCTATCAAGGCAGGATACTATTGACCCTCTATGCAAAAGGATGCCGTACAGCTCGCTCAAAAGTGTGACAAGTGTTAGAGATTCACCAACATCCCTAAGAAGCCCGTAGAAGAATTAGTCCTGATAGTTAGGCCTTGGCCCCTTACCCAGTGGGGAATTGATATAGTCAGACCGCTCCCCTAGGGAAAGTGACAAATGAGGTTGCTGGTAGTGGCCATTGATTATTTTACCAAGTGGGTGGAGGTCAAGTCCCTGACAAAAATACTAAGAAGAACATCTGTGACTTCACCTAGAAGTCAATCATCTGTTGGTTTGGGATTCCCTAGGTCATCATCATCGACAATGAAAAGCAGTTTGACAATGCCCAATACCAGGAATTCTATTCAGAACTTGGAATAAAAAATCACTTCTCTTCCCCAGCTTACCCCCAAGCCAATGGCTAAGTAGAAGTTACCAACAGGACACTCCTGGGCATAATCAAGAAGAGGCTCGAGGACTCCAAAGGCATTTGGCTCAAGGAACTACAAGCATCCTTTGGGCATACCGTAACACGGTTAGGACTCTCATAGGAGAAACACCATTCTTACTGGCATTTGGAACCGAGGTGGTGATACTAGTCCAGATTAGAATGGCCACACATAAAACAACAAACTTCAATCCGAGAAAGAATGAAGAGAGCCTTAGGAATAATCTCAACTGGCTAGAAGGACAAAGGGACTAGGCCACACTCCAGATGGCTACCTACAAGCAAAGAATGGCTAAATATTATAATTTATAGGTCAAGGCTAGGAGATTTGCGGTCGAAGATCTAGTGCTTAGAAAGATGAGCCTGGTGATACAAGACCCGACAGAGGGAAAGCTAAGACCAAACTGGAAATGACCTTACCGGGTAATACATTACAATAGACACGGGACCAACCACCTCAAGACAATGCAGGGGGAGCCCCTACCACAACCATAGAATGTAGAGCACTTGAAAAAATATTATCAATAAAATTGATGTTATGATTCTAACCAATGAAATATCCTAACTCTGTAGGGTCAGGAAAAACTTCAAGCCATTGTGGCCAGGTTATAAGATTAACCACCAGTTTACAAGATTGACCCCAGGCCACAAGACTAGGGCTACAAAATTGGTCAGGCCGGCCCAAAACCCGACTTGTCTGGCCCGTAGTTTGGTCGGGTTAGGCAGACCAAACTTGGGCTTGGGTCGAGTTTGGTCACACATGACAGGGCCCGACATAATTTTGGGTCAAGTTTGGACATTAGCTAAAAAACCGAACCCGGCCCAGTCCAACCTTAATATCTATTATTCATTAATAGGCCCGGCCCGGCCCGAATATATATTAATCGTTAATAGGCGTAGCCCGGCCCATAAAAAATATTAAGTAATACTTAATTTCATACTGCAAAGAGTAAGTTTTTAACTCAAAATTATGTCTTAGATTATGAAAGTCTTATGTTTTTAGTAAACATGAAATTTAGAACTCAATTTTAGTTTTATCATTAAAGTACAATAGAAGTAAAATTATAGTTTGGCTTAGATAATAAATAAATAAATAACGAAAAAGAATATCTCTGTGGTTAAGGCCCAATTGGGGTCCAAACTCGGCCCGAAACCCAACATTTAAAGGTTGGGTCGAGTTTAGGTAAGGATCATTGGACCCGAGTTTGGGCAATCCTATTAAATGTCAGGCTCAAGTTGGGATGGTCTAAGCCCGACTGGGCCCGACCCGACTTGTAGCCCTATTAACAGGTCATAAGTAGTAGGAGAGGATCCGGTCTAATTCCCTTGTAGACTTAAATGTGGGTCCATTTTTAACCACCTATCGTTTTTTAAGGTAATTTCTGTTAAATATTATTTAAGTTTGTTGCAAAGGATTTATACTCGAATTAAAGATAGCATATCCTTTTGCAACAAGCTTAAATAATATTAAATGAAATCTTTTAAGGAATAATAGTTATGTACCATGATGAGTATATTATTTCATCTTGGCCCAAAATATATTTGAATACATCTACGAGAGAGAGATATAAGAAAAATTGGAAAAATGAGGGAATTAGCTCTCCCAAACTAATGCAAGCTTGAATTTATTAGATGTTAGCTAAGTTAGCTTGAATTTGAAGGTTTTTATATTAAATTCTTATGCCTTAAAAAATAACAACTATTTAAAAAATTAAAATTTTAGCATTGAGTGGAAGTGTTTCTTTATAGACTTAAATGTGGAACCACTTTTAACCACAAATCCTTTTTTGAAGGCAGTTTCCGTTCAATGTTGTTTAAGCTTAATGTAGAAGATTTGTACTCAAATGAAAGAGATAAGATCCTCTGCAACAAGCTTAAATAACATTAAATGGAAACTGTGTTCAAAAAACAACATCTATATTAAAAAAAAAATGAAATTTTAACATTGGGCTAGAGTTTTAATACATGTGTTTCCTTGTAGACTTAAATGTGGGCTGACTTTTAACCACCTGTATTTTTTTTAAGGCAGTTTCGATTTAATGTTATTTAAGCTTGTTGCATAGAATTTGTACTCTAATAAAAGAGAGCAAATCCTATGCAACAAGCTTAAATAACACTAAATGGAAATTGCCTTAAAAAATTGACATCTATATTGAAAAGTTGAAATTTTAATATTGGGTGGGAGTCTTAATACATGTGCTTCCTTGTAGACTTAAATGTGGGCCCACTTTTAACCACTTGTTTCAATTTTTTACGGCAAATTCTATTTAATGTTATTTAAGCTTGTTGGAGAGGATTTGTACTCAAATAAAAGAGAGCAAATCCTCTGCAACACAATTAAATAAAATTAAATGGAAACTACCTTAAAAAAATGACATCTATATTGAAAAATTGAAATTTTAACATTAGGTGCGAGTTTCAAGACATATGTTTCCTTGTAGACTTAAATGTGGGCCCACTTTTACATCAACGACATTAAATGTCAAGATTTTTAGTTGATTCTGGTAAACTTAATTAATCATGTGAACTAAAAGAATGGCATTAAACCCATATAAATAAGTATTATATATAATTTTATAATCAATATTAAAATTCTGAAATTTATTTGATCAGATGGTTTTATAAGAATGTTATCTTATCATTTTGCTGGGAAGAAAGCCTTACAAAGTTTATTATTAATGACTTTCGTAGATATTAATACGTTGTAGTTAGTCATCATAAAGCAATTTAATTCTTTAGGCATCTCTTTGGACAAGGACTTCCTTGATTTTCTTTTCTTTCATGAAGCTAATGCACTTAATTAACGTGATAATCTTGAAATCGAATCTGAAATTTATAACCTATGAACCTGTTGGTAAACAAAAAGGGAACCCACCTAATATTTGATGCAATTAGGAGGAAAATAATATGATTAACTGACCATGGTATGATGTGAACCATTACTACTTTCGTAACTTGTCTTGTTTAACCCTAGCATTAGACCCCATGTGAACAAGCAACAGCATCAATAATGGCTAACAGAAGTCAGTCAATATTTTCTCGGGGATTTGATATATATAGTCTAAGAAGATGTACTTTATATTGTTATGTTCTATGTTATTGTTATCTTAATTTACCTTCCGTGATTAATGCATGTTGGTTAAGATAAATTTCATTTCTTGATATAGCTGTAAAATCAATGATCACTTGCATTGTTGCTATAGATAAATTAGGAATGTCTATCAACTCGTAGTGTTCATAATTTCAGCTCTCTGCCTATCACAAAATTTAAATAGCATACAAATTAATGAACAAGAAGAAAAAGAAGGCATATTTGATGTATGTATATTCTTATCGAGTACTATGGTTTTCTAAGTGTATTAAGCAGAAGAAAAGGGTCTTCAGTTAAAGGTATCTCATTATATATCCATATGCGATACGTTACTTAAAAGAAAATTGTTTAGAAGACCATCAGATTGACTAAATAGACAAACCCTTAATAAGCTTGTCCTGTGGCCTTAGTGAGAACCGGCTACTAGTAGCCATTCTCCTTTTAATTGCAGCTAAAAATAGTTAGAAGGAAAAAAAATGAGAGAGAGAGAGAGAGAGAGAGAGATTTATTATCTGATCTCATTGGTACTCACCCAAATAGTGCATACCGAAGACATGGATGGTCTTTTTGTCGACTTATTCTATTTTAGTTTTTTATGTGGAACATAGAAGATCCCCTTGATTTTAATTCCATGTCTTTGGCACGCAAGGAAGCCATCATTCATATTAAGGAATGGGAAGGCTATGTTCATGATTGCACGTTGCCTTGTTTTAGGGTGGCCTTGTTTTGCCAATTTTTTTGCTTGTGGTGCTAAACATGTGACGTATGTTGACCTCGTCACTTATACAACTACCATACAACCAATTTTAGAAATGAAACTTAATTTGTTGGGCACTTCACGTAAGAGACTCCAACAAGAAAATAGACCCTAGAATAAGAACGTATCCAACCAATTTAATCAAATCACTGTACAAAGAATTACATGGTTTTACACAATGAAGTAGTCAAAGATCTTGGAATACGTCTTCCTTGTTTGGATTATTGGTTTATATAAATTTCTTGTTAGCCAGCTAATTAGTTTTCAAATTACTCCAATGTTATGACAAAATGGATCAGATTTGATGTAAAGGCAATGTAGAATTACGTGATTTAGTAATATTGCCTCCATACACGAGCAAAGATGATAAAAAAAACTATTATTTTAATGAATATTATAAGTTACAACGAGTTCTCCCAAAACCCCAAAGAAAATCCTCACAAAATCTTACGAACAAGATTATATATATATATATATAAAATTTTTCCCAGAGTTCAATAGTTTGGAAAAATTGCCAAATAATGACGTAAAATTAATTAGTGGCCAATTCGGTTTTTTGTGATGTTTAATTACTATTTTAGCCCTAAATCGAATATACAATAAAATAGGAAACTGAATTCTATTCCCGTATATTTTTGTTATTGCCTTTTTGCACTGGTTCTAACAACCAGCACCTAAAATTTCTAAACTGTATCAATGCCTTCAAAAAAGAACATGGCAATGGCACCACATCAAAAAACCAAAGCATCATGAGTTTTTCATTCACTGTGCTCTAAAAACATCATCTCAATACTCACTGAATACAAAATAAATCTTGAAGATGTCAAGTTACTAAATTTGTAAAGTTTTAGCCAGTCATATAACATACACTACAACAAAAAACACCTTTTATAGTGTTTAAAAAATGCTCTCTATGGTTATAGAGAGCATTTTTTAAACGTTGTTTTGATGTGCATCAGTAAAAGCAGTGGACTAAACCCAGTGTTTTCAAAACGCTGTGTAAAGTTTATTTTAAGCAGCGTTTTAAAACGCTAGGTAAAGTGGATCTTAAACAGCATTTTGAAAATGCTTTTTAAACTGTAGTTTACATAATGTTTAGAAACAATGCTTAAAGTGGACTTTAGGGAGCGTTTTGAAAACGCTCCCTAAAGTCCACTTTAGGCAATGTTTCAAAAATGCTAGCTAAAGTGTTTTTTTTTATTTATCTGTAAACCTATTCTCATTTCTTCCTAGCTCAATATCCCTCCTATGCCTTTCAATTTCACTATTCAAACATTGAAACAAAATGTGTGGTCTACATGCATAGTTTTGGATCTACTGAATATAAGAGATATACTCTGAAATTTGACTTGACTCAACCCAATTGCATAACCCCTATTTGAATAATGTTCTTACCCAACTTATTTACCCAAACAATACTCTATTGTTTTTCCCTCACTAGTCCCTATTCTGATCTTTCAATACTCTAATTAGGTAGCTCTAGCTCATTATTCACTAATATCTACAAGACATTTTCCAACCTAACTATGGAAAAGTCCAAAAAGATCACCACCATGAGATAGGGAAACAACAACAACTTATCAGTTCTCTCATGATTTATCATGAGACAAAGGAATAGTATTTCCTACTTGACATATTTGATCGTAAATCATGCCAATTTCAAATTCCCATCCATTTTCTTTCACGTGTCACCCCCAGTGTCCAAGACACCATCCTAGACAGAACATTTTTTTCCAATAATGGTAAGACATACAAAATCCTGGACAGAATACTTGTTCCCATAGTTTATATCCTCACACAATTCTAAGGGTTTGTATAAATTAATAGAAATTAGGGATCATAAATTACAAAAATGGTGTTAGTTCTTACTAGTTCAAATAAACTATAAGAAGTTATTAAGTGTTAAACATACATTATGAGAGTGCCACCTGCCTATGCATTTAGATGATCCACTTAGATCCAATCTGATAGATAGTATGTTTGGACTTTGGAAAAAAAAATGTGTTTGTGAATACATTCCTAACAGAGAAAAAAGAAAGAGACACAATATTGCATTTTGACAAATATGGTTTTGTAATAGTAGACAACAAACATCATTTTTGTTTCTTCTCTTGTGCTATGAATGTGATAGGCTCCCTACATTGTGCTCTTCTCTAAAAAAGGGTGATTGGTCACTGCTACAAGTCTATTTTGATTGGGTTTCCATTAAGATCAAAACATCATGTTTCTTTTGAATTTTCTTTTTTTTTTTATAATTTTTATCTTTTTCTTAATATTTCTTTTTCCTGCCAATTAATGGCACTTTTAAATTCCTTCTTGTAGCACACAAGGATTCCACATCTCTACTCTAGAAAACATGAGGCAAACAACAAATTGTTTTAGTAATGAAAGTTTACTTAAAATAAATTTGTGATAGTATTACATTTATTACTTTTTAACCCACTAAGATGAATAAAATATACTTCAAAATCCTAAAGATCTCACAACCATATTCATTGAAGCTTCTATTTTATATTTTATTACTTTTTTCTCTTTTGGTAGACTAAAAGCTTCACTTTCTAACTAAGAAGAACATTAGAGAAAAGCAGACTAAGAGAAGCATATTAATTTTCATATAAAACAATGTTGAAATCCATATGGGGTTTTATATACACAAGCTTTACTAGTCATCCAACTCAATTTCAAAATTCCTTTTTGCAGTTAGATCGTCAAAACAAAAAAGGGGCAAAAAACGATTTATTTAATAGGTTTAATTTCTAAACACAAGGACCTAAAGGATATGTTTCTCTTCAACCTTAATCTGCAAAGAGCAGGAGCAAAACACCTCTGGCACTTGAAGTTAAACAAATCTAAAGCTCTGATAGAATAGATACAACCATATCTTCCTTGTTAACAATTTTCATTCTGCATCATCTATAATTACATGAAGTTGGCCTCAATCATGTAAATTAAGTTTCATCTTCAGCAAGCTGCACAATGGATCCATGTTGTATCTCTGTATAAACCAAGGGTTAAAAAAAAAAAGGATCAGGTGAGAAATAAGTATATATGAATACATAAACATAAACAAAAACAAGTGTTGAATACATCTTTACCAAGAAACGCTATGATATAGAATATGAGAATATATTACTCTATTGTAGGTTAATAGGAACTTGCAATAAAATAAAGAGAACAACAAATGAATTAACTATCAATAAACCACATACCATTTAGGAGATTACAAAGAGAGAGAGAGAGAGAAAGAGAGATTACACTTATTTACTTCATCCATAATCCCTTGTTCACATGAACACTTTTAAGTGTTGAATACATCTCTACCAAGAAACCTATGATATAGATAAATATGCATTAGGACTTATGTCATATCAGATACATGACCATCTACAGTATTGTGCTTATCAATCATGTTACATAGTATACGACTAGAGGAAATCTTGATATCTGAGCATCCCATGTTCTAGGACCTCAAACTCTAAAAGAAAAACATGGGTCACTCTTCCCCTTCCATGACTTGAGGAGATCTTGATATTTGAGTATCCTTGATTGATCATTAAGGCTCATTAAGAGGGTTAACGCAATACTTGATAGCACTCCATTGTCTAATAAATGGTCTCTCGTCTTGGTTTAGGAGGATCTAGGAAGTTAAAATGACAAACAACAGAAAATTGAGTAAGAACAAAGACATACCAAAACAAGCAATAAAAAGAAAATTTTGAAACCAGGAACAAGAATGAAGCCCTAATCAAACAATGTGTGTATATAGTTTGGAACACTTTTCATGTTATGGGTGAATTAGATTCAATTCTTTACTTTAAATCCTGTAATCAACTAATTTCTATGACTGAATGAATTTCTTGAGTTTGTACTCTTTCATTAAAAAAATCATATAGCCTTAAAAATCAACCAAGAATGAAGTAAAAAAGCAAACTGGCACTTCCTCTCAATCAAACACATTAAGCGATGATGAAGGCTAATTTATTATAAAAAAAATTCAATCCATCAAGAAATAATAAAACCCTAAAAAAATATAAGTCATTCAATCAATAATGAAACCATAATTAAAGGTCTATGCTGTGTTAGGAACTGTGTTTGGCTTAGTTGAGTTAGTAGTCATACATCTTTTTTAGTTTGGGCTCTCTTAGATGATCACATGTTAAAAACAACAATAATTCCATACCTTGTGAAGCTAACATAGATGGATAAGTGATTGTGTAACTTGCACAGACGGTTCTGATGGTAGAAGTTTTCTTTCTTTTTTATGTTAGAGTTTTGCAGAGTTCATTCTCCTTTTTTTATTTTGGACCCTTCCAAAACTAGTCTTGGCTCTCTCTCTCTCTCTCTCAAATGATCACATAAAAAGAAGAGATCACTTGTAGTTCATTGACCATCTTGGCATGGAT
>JAOXJP010123196.1:0-13799 GCA_025762735.1 Platanus orientalis | reverse complement strand
ACAAATAAAAATATCGTTTTTTTAAAAAACCCCCCCCCCCCCCCCCCCCCAAGAAAAAAAAAAGTGACGACCTGGAAGACGCTGCCACAAGACGTTTGACACCATGTAAACAATTGAAAAGAAGAGGAAAAGTCAGAGTTGACTCTCTGAGACTGTGATTGTGAAAGAAGAATACACGTCATTCTTGACTTATAAAACTAACTCATAAGAGTATTAACTAACTAACTCATACCACAGGATTAACTGCCACAACTATAACGCTAACAGAACCCGACTTAACTAACATTATCACTGACACCTCTAATCTTGAAATCAAGGAGACCTTTGAAAACCCATGCGTCCGCCTTAAAAAGTTGCCAAGACATCAATGAGATGCAACCTTTCCGCCCATGTTTAAAACAAGGAAATCTTCGAAAACGAGTGAATGTTTAACTGATTCAGTTCTTTGCAAAGGTTGAGAGTTGTAAAGGAGAGAGCGGCAAATTAAAGAATATATTCAAAGTGATCGATTTCGGGTTCCTTACCATTTGAAGTTCGATCTTGGTTGAGATGTCTGTGTCTTGCAAAGAAACTTTGATTTCTATGGTAGATAATTCTCCATTTCCCGGTTTTAGATTTTGTCCTACCGACGAGGAACTCATTTCTGATTATCTGAAGAAGAAGATCGAGGGTCTCGAGAAGAGCGTCGAACTGATTCCCGAGGTTGATCTCTGTAAACACGAGCCTTGGGACTTACCAGGTGAGAAAAACAGAGATTTTGATCTTGCCCACCATCGATATTTCCATTTGACATTGATCGATCATTCGTTTTTGCAACATTGATTGATCATGATTCTTTCTTTTTGGGTGCTATTTTGATTGAATGGTCTTGGAATTTGAATGATACTCTTTCAATTTTCTTGCACTTCTTGTGTTTGCGTCCGTGACTGATTGATGTGGGTTTGTTTGCAACCAGGCAAATCCATTGTTCCGACGGATCATGAGTGGTTCTTCTTCTCTCCTCGCGGCAGTAATTACCCAAATGGCTCGCAAACTAAGTGGACCACCGAGATCGGTTATTGGAAAGCAACTGGGAAGGAGCGTCCTGTCAAGTCGGGTTCCAATTTGATTGGCACGAAACGGATTCTGGTGTTCTACATAGGCCGCGAACCAGAAGGGGAGAGGACAAATTGGATAATCCATGAGTTCTATATCGAAGGAAAATGTCAGGTATATTTACTCTTATCAAGGATTTTGGTAGTTATACTTGCTAATTACATTAACTTACATGGAACCCCACCTGAAAATCTTTGATGAACCAAATTGTTAATGCCCCATAAATTCGGATCTAGTTCCATTTATACTGACCATTTTGTGTTCATAATTAAGGAATCTTTTCTTCTAATCAATCGTAGTTATCCTTTACACTCTTGTTTCAAGTTATTTATAGGGGTCTAATCCATACCTGAACTGCTCCTAACAAAAGATAATGGAACTCTGAAACTCGATGAACCACATGGAAATGTGTTAGGTGTCCTCCCCACATAGCGTAGACACTTGAAAACATACATATGAGAGACCACACGTAGTAAGCTTCTAACATAGTTTCCAAACTGGGCCATGGTTCCCAGCACAGAATTGGGAAAAATGCCCCTCTGGGCCATCAATTCATTACCCATTTCTGTGCAGCCTCACTAGAATGCAATGATACATGAGAGGATGGAGATATGGATCGCTGCTTCTTTGTAGAAGGGTCAAAAGGTCTAGTCATATCTAGACTGTTACCATCTGTGGTGTATTACTTGAAATTGCAGTTTTTAGAAATGAAATGGACATGCTTATAAATCATGGTGATAGATGAAAGTGCATACCACTCAGCACTTACACATAGGCATGAAAAATGATTATGATAGCATCTGTAGTGGTCACGGTCAAGAGAAAATCTGTTTTGGCACAGACTATTAGGTGGAGTACTATTGTCTTTATATTTTTTATATTGCAACTAGCAGGTACCTTGGATTTTCTTCATTTCTTGTAAATGATTATTCCTTCAGGATATTCTTGTCAATCTTGCAAGCAGGCCTCAATTACACAAACAGGAACTGCAATAAAATAGAAAATCTTTATACTTAATGTAGAAAAACTCTTTTTAGAAGTAATATCTCAGCCCTAGGATTTGTAACCGAGCCAACAGTTATAAACATTACAAAACAAAAAATTTCACCTGGGGAATGTTAGCAGCTACCACGAAGATCACCTGTCATCCTTCTTATATTGCACCTACAGAGATACCACTCTGCACTCATTTAGCATGACGTGCCAACAGCTCAGTCCCTTGGGTTGAACCACCAATGTTTATTACCATGAAAGATTGATCATGTCCAAGCATTTTTTTTTTGTGGTAATTAGCTTTGTTAACATATCTGCTGCATTGTCATCCATATGAGTCTTCTTTTATATTTTCTATTTTACACCAATTTATCTTGTAGTACTTGATGTCAATGTACATAGTCTAGGCATGATACACTTGATTCTTGGCCAAATCAGTAGCCTTCTAGCTATCACAATGCTATGCTTTATGTCTTGCTTCAATCCCAATCCTAGCACTAATTTGGTCACCCATATTGCCTCTTTGACAGTTCAATGGCTCTCATGTTTTATGCCTTAGTTGTGATAAGTTAATGGTTGTCTAAAGCATAGCTTTTCACAATAAAGATCCACCTGCACGAATAAAGACATACTTTATTGGAGACCTCCTTCCGTCTAAGTCACCTGCATGGTCTACATCCACATAACTCACAACGAGAGTTAAACTTCTCTACTTTTTATATAGAATGCTGAGCTCCACCTTACCCTTTAAGTATCCGAGCATTCATTTAACCGCATTCCAATGTTCCTTTCTTAGATTGCTCATATATTTACTGACCATGTTAATTGAGTGAGCTAAATCCGGCCTACTACACACAATACCGTATATAATCTCTCAACTGCTTTAAGATATGGCAGCAGGGACATATCCCTTACTACATTAAATAACATTGCTCTATGGCTTGAAGTGATTTTCAAGTGGAGTACAAACCGGCTTAACATTCTATATTAAACCACTATTAACACAAATTTCATGTATTGCTGTACTTTTTTTTCATTTTATATAATAAATGATCTCATTACCTTTAAAAAAAAAAAAAAAACAAATTTCATGTATTAAGTAAACATGAAAAGTGATGGAAAATTACAAATAAGAGATTGTGACTGTTACTATCTTTGGTTATTCTCTTTACGTGAGTGTAGATGTTTGATTGACAATCAAAGTTGAAGGCAGGGGTTAGATGACATGTTTCTCTTTTCAGATGTATTAAGGTAGCTTTTTTTTTTGTTATGGGCTTTGTGCTTTATCAGATATGAAGAAGACACTACAACCTTGCTCTTGATACATGTTTTTGAGATTGCAAAAAGTATTCTTCTTTCTAAAAGTGAATAGCAGTTGATACGGAAAGTGTTAGGATCGAAAACTTCTTGATTCGAGTTCCTTGGGATGCAATAATAAACAAGAAACCACAACACACATATTTACGTGGAAAACCCCAAAACCAAGGAAAAACTATGGAGCCACGCATAAACAATTTCACTATAATGGAAGATTACAAGCTACTATCTTCTCTCTCCCTCTCACACGACTCTATCACAGCCCAAAACGCTTAGATGAAACACTTTTTCAACCCTTTTCTCTCACAACCTTGAGAATAAGCCGTTTTCTCACCTTAAAGCAACCCTTCAAAGAGAAAACCCTAGATAAACCATTTTCTCTCAGTTACAACCGCTCTTTTCACTCTCTCTTAGCTCTAGCATAACCCTAGACTAGCTTAAGGACATTGTATAGACCTATTTTGGAAAGACTTCTGCCAAAATCGCAACATTCCATTATGAGTTCGTGCTCTTGGATCGATTCGGCTAAATTTGGATCAGTCCAACCCACTTGAATCGGTCTGTCTGGTAGTCGGATTGATCTGATATGTTATTGCCGTCACTCTGCGTACACTTGAAGCACACCAAATCGATCCAGTTACAATCAGATCGGTTTGCTCCTAGTTGGATTGACCCGGACTCCCCTCGGATTTGTCTAAATTGTCTCTACCTTGTTTCCTGGATTTCTTCCCGAGCTCTCCAACTCTGATCTCCTTTGGTTCTTCCTTTGACTTCTTCAAATCAGTCTCCACTCCCAACAATCTCCCACTTGGAGATTGATGGTCTTCCATGGCGACTTCCTTCTACAATCGTGTGATAAGACCTCATTTATTCTATGATTTTTTACAATTCTTCTTGTCTTCAACCATGTCCCTAACTTTGATCTCTTCCGAAGCCTTCTGGCTAGACATAAAGACACCCTCAACAATCTCCACCTCAGCTTTAACCTTAACCCCTGAAAGACTTTCCGTTGAACCTTACCTTCATTCGCATGTTTGTCAAGACATCAGCATTGTAACATGTGCACTACACTCCATCTTGGCTCGCACTTTGAAAACCACCTTAGAGAATCATTTTCACTTGTCTATAGAGAACTCCATATTCTTGAAATGCACTTCTATCTCAAACTTAAGATAACCCATTTGCAAACACCATAAATTATAATGACCCCAAATTTTATAACCTTATTTTGCTGTAAATTCGGGTCTCAATTGTCCGAATCCACTTTAAATTTTTTCACATTTTATCTTAACCTTAAAATCTTAAACATAATACACACGTAGCAGAATAAATATAACATCATGCTAACCATAGCCATCAATGTGCAGCAGAATTAGGAACATAACGTATAGACATGGTAATTATCATGTCACGAATCTCCCATCATCGATAGGAGCTAAATTCCTCCATCATCATAGTTCGAATATAAAACTATAAATCTTAAAAGTCAAACTTCAAACTTACTACATCCCAAAATGAAGGTCTAATACCAAATATAGAGTTTGAAGAAAACTGAAACTAATAAAAAAGAAAAACATTTGTCGCATGCCTTCCTTTCAACCTTAAGGTATTCCAAACAACCCACCTACACTAAATTACACTTGAAAAATGGTATGAATGGGTGAGATCCACGGCTTGTAAGTAAGTATACAAAACCTATTAGGGAACCGGACGGATAAAACATGAATCTTTTAACATAAAAATACTAAATATATCTCCAAATAGAATACATACCAATTTCTAGCGTGTAGGCATGTGTTTGTATACATACGTCATCTACTAGTCATCATAAGATCTATACACTTGTCATCATGTAGGAACTACGTATGGAAATACACATGATTCTATTCATACATGGTATTCTTCTAATATCTACACATGGTAATACGCATGATTCTACTTATACATGACATTTTTATACTATATATGCATGACAATATGGATATACAACAACATGGTAAGCATTTCCTAACATATCATGATAGGGATAATTAGTGTAATCCTTGACAAGCTTTTCCTAACGGTTTCCAAGCATGATCTACTTATTACCAATAAGAATAAGTATAGGTAAACTATTTCAAGATAAACATGCATCATTCCTAGACATTTAGTAGTTATAACAAGACAATTGACATGGTGTGACATATGTAGATCAACTTCATTTTTTACAAATTCATCTTTACCTTAGCATTTATTGTTTACCTTATAGTTTTCATATACTCTTACCATTTATCATGTTCAACATAGTTCATTTTCCGTTATTTACCATTATCCTTAGTATTTTCATTCCTTAAGTTTTTTCACTCTTTATCATTTTATCAAATTCCACTTATCACTTCAAGTAGCTTTCATTGTTCTTCTTTTAGTCTTCACTTATCATTTTCTTAAGACTACATCTTCTTACTTGTGAAACTTAGGTTTTTCCATTTCATTGTTTTAATGTTTTTCATTCTTTATGACTTATAATTTTCACTTTACTTTTGAAGCTTATATGCTTCTTTTTCCTTTTTTATCCTAGTTTCACTTTTTTTACTTATCTTATGCATTTCTTATACTTGTGACACTTAGGTGTTTCCATTTCTTACCTTTATACATTCTTATGTGACTTATAATCCGTACTTCACTCTTGAAGTATATAGACTTCTCTTTCTTTTCTCAATGCTTTTACTTTTTTATGGATTTCTTCTTTTTTTTATCATAGTTTATTTTCTTTCTCCTTAATGGTGGGGCTTTTTAATTTACTTATACTTTGGTTCATTTATTTACGCTTCAGCACATTGTATTATTCCTCAATGACAAGGGTCATCATCGTGTTTTATCATTAAGATTTATTTTTAATGAAAATGTTGTCTTTACATTATACTTTATGGAGAGTCCATCATACCATTGCATTATTACCCTAATGGAAGGGCTATTATATCATTACATTATTGCCTCAATGAAAGGGCCATCATACCATTGCATTATTACCTCAATAGGAGGACCGTCATATCATTACATTATTATTCTAATGAGAGGGTCATCATACTCTTTGTCCTTTATATCTTAGTTGTTTTTACTTCTCTTTTAACACTAAACATCATTTAGCTCCCAATAATGGGATTTTCATAATTTAGACACTTGTTTTTACTTTTCTTACTTATTTTATTTCATTATTCTTATCCTTTATTTGTTTCACATATTGTCTATTTTTAGTCATCTTATATTGTCTTACCATTACTTAGTTTATTACACAATCATAATGTGAGAGGCAATCATATTTTCATGATATAAATATGCTAGCAAGATCAATAATATGTGCAACATGAACAAATCATTCTTTAACCTTATCAATGAGAGAAGCCATATTACCTTACATATACTTTCATACATCATAAAACTTGTACACATGGCATGAGCAATGCTCTACATAACAATTCAATTATATATATGTCATCCAATCATCTACTATATCTAAACATATCTTACTTGAATTATTTCATAGAGTTTTCTAAGAAATTTATGTACCACAATATGCTAGCATCATTGCATGGGGATCAACATGTTTCATAGTTATCTTTTTACATTACCGTTAACTAACATATTTAAAAGATACTCATCACTAATCCAAATAATCATACTTCTCGTGGAAATCAAACAAGTCATTCATCAATATCTTTTATGGAATTTATAGAATTATAAAATCTTAGTTTACAAACATTCATCATGCATGAGATTCATTATTTTAAGGAAATACATATAGATAGCATGCAAATCCATTTTTCCTTATACTATAAATTAGGGATTTCTAAGATCCTAGCAGAAATTAACAATATCTCATCACAAATCACCACAAGAGGTATAGTTTCTAAGATCCTAGCAAAGGGCTTTACAAACATATGAGAAAACATTCATAAACTCAAGATTTTACCAATACAAGACTTTTAAGAACCTAAAAACAATAAAAAATAGAGTAAGTATTGTATAACTACTTACCCAAGCTTTTCCTTCTATTTGCTAAAAAGATCATGAAGAAAAACCTCATTTCTTTTCTTTTTATTCTCTGTAAAATGATGTAGATCTAATATTAGAAAAATGAAAATAGGAAAATCTAGAAAGAAAATAAGATATTTTAACAAGATTTTCAAGGTTAGGAGTGAAACTCAACTGGGAAAGAACCCCCACACTTTTTATCCCAAAACTCTTAAATCTCTTTAACCCTTTCTCTTTGTTATAATGAGCCTAAATGACCTAAATGAGGTTTATTAGGGTTTAGAAGGTGACGAGATCTCACATTTGTAGGGGTCCAATGAGTGAAAGCCACATCACCAAATGGAAAAAATAACAATTTTCGTAATTTTTCAGCGTGTTTTTTCCCAGTCTTGACCAGTCAGGGGTTTGGTGACCGGTCAGGGTGCCTCTCGAGGGTGATGCCTCATTTCTCTGACCAGTTAAACATGAGTCAGGGTTTTTAGCTCAGATACCCCGCGGTAAAATAATCCTAACTTTTTCTAGAAAACTCTTTTTCACGAACCATTTGAAGAGTTGGAAAATAGACTCATAAAGCTTTTTAATGATATATGGTTTATACTCTAATTCACTCATGATTAGTACATGTGTTTCCATGAAGTTGCCCCAATTTTGTGGGCCTTACAACATAGACACCTTATGGAAAAACAATCATAAATTCCTCTAGGAAACTTTTATTCACACACCATTTATTTTGTTAGAAAGTAGACTCCTATATCTTTCCAACGATATATTCGGGGTTGGTATAGATTTTCTGATGAAGTTACATCAAATTCATTTTTGGGACAACTTTTGAACTTAACAAGTTCGGGACTTATTTTCGCTTTCCTCACTTTTAATTCATTCTATTGGGTCCTAAGAGTTCCTAATCACTCTATGGTCTATCTAAAACATGTGAAATAATAATTTTACCTTTATGGGGGTAAAATTATAGTTTTTCCCTTTAAGTGTAACATAGGGCGTTACACAAACAATTTTGTAGCCTTCTAGTATCATCGCTACACACACCATCAAATCAATCCGGTCCTGACACCATCGGACTTGATCATGGCTAAACCATATGTATAGCTGCTTGAGCAAACTCAGCTAGTCAACTCTAGAGAGGGACTTCGATCCATCCATCTTAATCATAGGAACTCCCTCACCATCGCCTACTATCTAGAAACCCATAACACCTTTCTTTACAACTTCTTTGAAAGAGACCCTGCACCAAGATTGATTATTCTGTGCACTTTGTTTCCAGCCATCTATTGAAATCAAAGGAATACCATTTGTTACCATACTCCCACTCAAACGATATAATCCATCCTGACACCTTTCTCCTTTCATTAGGATTAAATAACCTTGTGTGATTTTTATGGCTCCACATGTAGCTGAATACCTGTACTCCATGGAATCCAACCGGCTTGGAGATATCATATTCTTCCGCATCTTTGGGACATACGCCACCCAGCTAAAGTACAAACCACTCTATCAAACATCTTGATCTTCATCATCCCAACATCTGTGACATCACATCTGGACTCATGACTAAGAGACAAAAATTCTATCTTTTTTTCCTGGAATTTATCAAAATATTCCCTTCTAGAGCATATATAAACAAAACAACTCGAATTTAATATCCACTAATCTTGAGAAATAGTGTTTATACCTTTGGAGACTATGAGAGCATCTACAAGATATTCCTTTTATTCCTCTTCCTTTTGCGCCACCACCGCAACAACACTAAGACCATCACCCTTGTTCCTACTAGTTCGCTCCTAACAATCCCTTTTTATGTGACCAAACTCCTTATAATAAAAATATTACACCCTGCATTTTTCTCTAAACTTGGATCTGCTGCTCCTAGATCCCTTTACTGACTACCTTCTTCTTCTTTCCACATTTAAAACACTCCTACTCACCAATAAATCTCCTAAGGATTACTTTCAAACCTCCTCTCTGAGTATAACACTCACCACTTCTTCAAACTTGAGTGTGCCTGAATCTGAGGAATTGCTCAAGGCCATCATTAAATCATCCCAACTCTCTGACAAAGAGGATGATGAGGACATCAGGTCCAGGTGCGAGTTTCAAGTCTACCAGAGGAGGCACAAGAGAGATGCGCCCGTGCTGTGGTTCTATTGGTGTTTTTATTTATTTATTTTATGTCTCTAGTTGGAGGGGGATACATAATAGTGAGGGTATTTCTGTTTATTTTCATTAATACTTGTAGTTGGGGGTTATTTTTGGGCAAACAGTATTTGTCTGGGGGTATTTTAGTCATCTATTGCTATATTGTATTAAGACCTAACCGTGGGGAGGTTTAAATACCCCCACGATCAGTTTTTTAAACCATGAAATTTTGAATAAATTTGGAACGATAGTTTTTTTTTCTTCCTTCTTCCTCTTGCTTTTGGTTGGAGGTTGAAAACCTTCAAAACCCTGGAATGGGTCTAGATCATCACCTAGTTTAACACTAGTAGTGGAGTTTACTCTCTCTTTTTGGGTTAAAGGTCTTCTTCCCCATTATTTTCTTCATTTTCTTCTTATTTTTACAGAGTTTATAGTTGTTGAAAATCAACAGATTATAGAGGAATCATCTCCAACACCACAACTTCAAGGATTTGGTTGGAACTATACCTCTAGGGACTCATATATTGTTGGACGACCCTAGCTTAAGTGGAAGGAGGATCATATTTTGATGTTTAACAATTATTATTTCAGGTTACCTCTACACCAGGCGTGGCTATGCCTGTAGAACTAATTTTGGGAGTTTGATTAGTAGCTGCAACCAACCACTACTTTGGTTGATTTGGGATTCCTAGAAGTCCCTATACATCTAGATGTCCTTACCTGTGGAAGAAAACAACTCAGATTTGAAGTTTGGAGGGACTTCTATAGCCTGGTAATAGTCCCAGGCGTGAACAAAGCCACCAGAACTAATGGTAGGAGATCAGCCACCAAACCCTCATCAATAAAGCTTTTGGACTTTGTTCTTCTTTTGAATACCCTATACTCTTGGGCGATGTTGCTAGTATAGGCTTCCCTCCCAAAATTTTCTCCAACAAAATTTCCAAGGTTGGGACTTCAAGGGCTGGCGGCAACACTTGTTACAAGGATAGATTTTAAAATCTCATCTTAATCCCTCTTTGGACGTTCCTACTTTGTGGTATTGATCATTCCCCTAACTGCAGACATTAAGGGCCTCTTTGTATCTGGATTCAGGTGATATACATCTCTTTCGATTCCTCTTTCAATGTCTCAACTAGTAATGACTTAATGGATCGTGGGGCACTTACTAAGGGGCTGACTGTTACACTTTATTGAACTAATCCTTATTATTTATCCCTATTTTACTTATCTTAACCCTGCATACACCTTGTTCTTAAATTTATTCCGTAAGTCACAAATCATTTTTGGTGTTTATCCCATGATGATCACCCTATTTTGACTGCCTTTAAATATTTTTATAGCATCAGATTACTATGGGCAACAACTATAAATTTCTTTTAGTTGGTAAATCAATTGGTATCTCCTTTTATCAATTAGGTTTACGTCTTGCCCAATATTTTGTTTGCCGTAACTCTTCTATTACTTAGGAATATAACTAAAAAACCACTTGATCTAGCATGTGAAATTGCAAGTAGGAATCTTGTTTATCTTTTTTTTATTACTTTAGCCATTTTGTTTCCATCTCTCGAGCACACACTCACTACCCTACATGCATGCTGTATCAGAGGACAACAACGTCAAGGCCTTAATTTCATCCTTGAAATTGATGCCTACCAAAGATAACTAACAAATAACCGTATTGAACTCGTTCAGATGTTCGGCCGCACTCCTGCTTTCACCTATCTTCATGTTGAATAACTTCTTTATCACAAACACCTTATTTGATGCCCCCACATAAGAGGGTTAGATTTAATTGTATGTGGGGTTATTTAGGGTCTTTTAAGGGGGGGTAAAACATTTTTGTGTCCATGTAATAAGGCCAAGAGTGCTAAACTTTGGGTTTTTTTAGTGTAATCTCGTTTTTGACCTTCAGCCCACTTTTTCAAAGGTTAAAACTTGACTTTTCAGCTTGATTTTGGTGTAATTAGATAGGTTATTCAACTACCTTTCTAATGAGACCAAGATTGTGCAAATCTAAGGTGATTTGGGAAAGTTATGATCAAATTACTAAGGGGTGGTCACAAAAAACATGAATAATATTTTTTAGGAAGTTTTGAGTTTTAACTTTTAGGAAAATAAGTTTTTAGAAAGTTATGTTTTTAGAAAACTTGGCTAATAAATTTTAGGATTTTAGAAAGTTTCTAATTTTGGCAAGTTTCCAATTGCTTTAGTTTGTAAAAACCTATTTAAAGGCAACCCCTCCCCTTTGATTTAGTAGCAAAGAATAAACAAGTTTTTGAAGATTTGGGTGTTCACAAAGTATGACTGTGGCCATGTTCTCCTTCTCCAAGGGTTGATGTCACTCATGGCTCCTCATTTTCTTCTTCTTCCATAGGTGTAGCTATAAGTTCCCTTATCTCTTTCAAGGTAAATCTCCATTCTTTTTCTTTCTCTTTTAGTTTCTTCCTAACTTTATCTTTCTTTCTATACCACTCTTTTATCATTTTTTCTGTCAAACTTCCATTAAAGCACTTTCATTTTTTATGAAATTATTTGATTTGACCCATCAAATCTTATTGGAATTTCATTAAATTTTAACTGTAGAACCCTATTACACATCAGAAACGACCATAAAATTTTGGAATCTTTTGACGTATCAGAGGGGCATTTTGCTAATTTTTAGATTTTCAGTCCAAAATACAAAAATACCCTTTTAGGTTATTTTCTTCTATTTTCTCTTATTTTTCTGTTCTAAATCCTTCTTATCTCTTTTCTATGATTTTATTTTCTGATTCTTAAATTTTGTGACTACTTGTTTGTTTCTAAATTCCATTCTTGATTTCTTTGCTTCCGCATCCTTAATTTAAATTATTTGAGGCTTTGGAAAATTATTCTATATCAATTTTTTATATCTTCTCCCTTGTCCTGTATCAGATGGTTTCTCATACATCCGAGACAAAGCAACCATGAGATCTTTTGTGGTTTTCTTATTTGAAATATTAAAAACAACCGACAACGATAGAGAGACAAATTGTACCCAGGGCTTTTCTATCAAGCACCTCTCAATCAGCATCCAACATTGCCGTAAGCTTCTCGCTTTCTAATGTAGTGCTACATAAGGGGTCACTCAATGAACCAAAACAAGTGTGAGAATGAAATAAAGCTCAAATACAGAGTGTACACAGGGGTTTTATGGTAGTTTAATGGGGAAAGATGAATGACTTTAAAGGGTTTAAGATTGGGTCTAAATAATAGGCTGTTTGGGGTAGATTGTGGGGATGGTATAGAAGGACAGGCTTCACTCAGGTTCTTAATCAAACCGGAGGTAGGTGGTCTGGAGATTATATGAGTAACAACAAGTTATGAAACCCTTGTCAAAACATCAAAGGATGCTCTGATTTATAATATAGGGTATCTTGTGGAAAATTTAAGCATAGAACAGAGAATAACATCCAGCAGTATGCTGATTTTCTGTGGTCAGATTTCTCCAAGAAGTTCTCTTCAAAAAGGATCAATCAAACCTAAAAAAAATAACATTACCAAGGCTGCTGTAAGGAGTATTAGAGCCTGAAACTTCTTATTCCAGGTATGAAACAGTTAAGAGGGTTTATCTATGAATGCAGCAGGGTCTGCCCAAGAGATCCTTGGTGTTTTCTTGAAAGAAAACAGATGAGTTACGATTAGGAGAATGACCACATGTTATAAAAAAAAGATTTCTGGGATTTGATGGATGGAAAACAGAAAAGGAGAGAAGAGCAAGGTCTGTTTACAGGTTGGGAATCCAAGAAAATCAAGAAAGATGAAATCTTTGAAAGGTTTGATGGGTTCTTGATCTCAAGAAATTATAAGACAACAAACAAAAAGAATAAAATAGCAAGAAAGGAGAAGAAGATGAGAAGAGAATAGGGAAGAATGAAGACTAGAGGAAGCACTTTAATGGAGAATTCTTGTTTAGTTTCCAAGTTCTTGAATATAGAAAACTAGTAGAAAGAAGGGAAAACAAAGATGTAGAAGAAGAAGAAGAAGAAGAATAGCTAGGAAAATCATCAATCCATCTTAGGAAATCACCTACGTAGGTCTTTGGTAGGTAATCCAAAGAAAAGAGCTTTGTTTCAACCGTGAGGAAGAGCAAGAGAGCTAAAGAGTTTTCAAACTTTCGTTTTTTTTTTTTTGTATTAAAATTTGTGGTAGATCATGAGGTCTCCCCTTTCCCTTTTATAAATAAAATAATAGGGTTTTAGGCCCTTGATTAC
>JAOXJP010123185.1:0-13799 GCA_025762735.1 Platanus orientalis | reverse complement strand
TGAGTTCCTAAAATGTTCAAAGATAATTTTACCCTTACACATGATTAATTATAATTTTACCCTTTATGAACTTTGCGGGGTGTTACATGATGTGATTTCAAACACAATCATACTCCTCTTTGTCTATAAAATTGGCTGATGTGATTGCAAAAAATTTTAGTTGCTATTGAGGAGCTTGCATGAAGAAAGAAATAAAGAAAATTTAAAGGTTGGTTGGTATCATTAATGACCAGCAACATATTTTTGAAATTCTAAAATGTGATCCTAGAGGGGGTGAATAAGATCTTCACCAATTATTTTAAAATTCTTTTTAATTATTTATTCCAATTTTAGTTCCTCTTAATTTACTTAAGATTTATCTTGATTAAGTAAAAGAATAATTATTTAAGTATATTAATCACTTGGACTCTATTTTACCACGGGGCTCCATCATGCATTATAGTGTGACCTATAGCGGAGCGAGAGCATGACAAATATTTCATATTCTTTGAAATCTTTTCACTTAATTAAATACAAGATAATGTGCATCAAAGAATAAAATAAACATTTAAATAATACATAACAGTCATAACCACAACAAGGGAATTTATAGTGGTTTGGTACTCTAGGCTTACGTCCACTTTTAAATGGCTCACCCTTGAGCTTCTTTAATTTTATTAATAGTTATCTTAAACTATTACAGGAAAAATTAATAAACCTGAAATAATTCACTTATAAATGCCAGAGAATCCACTCTCTTGTAAGTACGCTCCTAGTGGCCTCGATGGACATGCTCCATCTAGTGACTCTAATGGATTAAACTCACTTGACTCTGGAATGTGTAAAGAGAATCCACCTTTGGTGGTTTTGGCGAAGGCTGTAAACTTTGTTTGAACTGTTGAAAAATCTTCTGATGCGGATTGCCTCCTTGTAGGTTAATGTGACTATTAAAACCCACCATTTAGCTTTTGAGAGATAAATTAGTGATTGTGAAGCAAATTAATAGACCTTGATAAGGTTTAACTATTGGCTTGACTCCAAGGTCATAAGGTTATAGAAATTTGACTGGTTTTGCATAAAACTTCACTTTTAGGCTTAATTTCAAGAGATTTTGATTATAGGATCATTCACCTTTCTTGTGCAAGCCAATGGGACTTTATCTTCTATTTATAGAGTAGAAAAAGATCACTCTAGAAGCTCCAAATGGATATTTTCAAATGGTCAAAAATAGATCCATTTGAAAAGAGATGTTATAAATTTTTTTCCAATTCTAGGTGTTTCGACAGCTTTAAATTTTAAGAGCACTTGAACTTTTGGAGAGCTTTAAAAAAATTGGATTACTCAAGAATCTTGAAGTTTTCATATTTACAAGTATCTCATCGAGTCGATCATTTTGAGTATTTATGTGCCCTAAACAGACATCGGGATCAAAAGTTTTGGCCATTTTAAGTTGGACCATTTTTTCTTTTCAACACTTCTTGATTTTTGTCAATTTGGGTTCATAATTGGTCCAATCTTTATGTAACCTTCTCCAGGTTTGGGTGACTAATTTCTAAGACATTCTAGGTCCACCTAAGGCTAGGTCCATACCCAAATACCCCATTACCACTTACCAACATTTTTACATTTGGATTTAACTTTGGAGTTCACTTGTTGGCATCTTAAGGCTGCAGGTCTTAGGAGCATGAGGCTTCTTGAAATCTTCAATACGGCTTGTCTTTTATTGCTTGTAGTCTTCTAGGATTCTTAATGTAAAGCTTCTTTCAACATGTCTTGGACTTACATCTTTACAAATTAAATACCCAGAATACATTGACCACACACATTACATGTACATACAAGTTTTAGAATGAAATTGGAAATACATACAAAATTCCTAACAATTTTCCCTCTTTCTCTCTATCTCACCTACTTGCTTTCAAGTTGGTGGTTTAACCACACAACTTTCTAGTTGGTAGATTCTTCTCGAGGACTTCCATTTGAACCGTCATCGAGTTCCAAGTATATGACTCTAACAATTTCGTTCCCATGTTTAATTCACTATTCATGGTTGAACAATGAACTTTTCATAAAATACCTAACCTTAATGGATAATGGTATTTGAGAGACGAGTTCGTTTATACCAAGTTGTGTAAACCTATAGAGAGACATGCTCGTGTCAATAGTAGTGTAGCAGAAAAATATACTACAAAGCTCTAAAGTATGACAATGTATCAATACATCTCATACAACTATATAATGGGGTTCCCTTTCACCTGAACACAAGGCAAAGGAAAAAATAGATAGTCTCTCCTAAAAGTATCCACAA
Source organism: Platanus orientalis (assembly GCA_025762735.1). Taxonomy (NCBI): domain Eukaryota; kingdom Viridiplantae; phylum Streptophyta; class Magnoliopsida; order Proteales; family Platanaceae; genus Platanus; species Platanus orientalis. Next base: position 11,512 of record JAOXJP010123185.1, on the reverse strand, counting down.
AGTATAGATGGTCTCAGGTATCCCCAATCTTAACTACAAATAAGAGGAAAATGGTAGGAATTTTCATAGCAAGTCTTTATGAGTGGAAGACCTACGATCACAATTAGTTTGAAAATATAACGACTTGGTTAGTCTCAACTTGTAAGCAATCATATTAACTATAGATAATATGAGATAAGAAGCATATATCAGAGTACTAACATGTCCAAAAATCAATGCGAAAGCTAAATAGAGTCTGAACAACAATAGTATCATGTTAGTATGAAATGGAATAATAAATAGTTACTAGACTAAAATCCAAAGTTTTAAAAACAAGCATAGTTAGAGTAGGAGTCTACAAGAGATATCCAATATTTGAAGGTGCCGGAAAATCAAAGGGTCCAACGCATAGTGGTTCAGTACAGAAGTAAAAATCCAAACATGATTCCAATATTGAAATATCCAGAGTCCAATGGTTCATAATGTTTAAAGTCCAATAGTTCAAAATGTCAAAAGTCCAATGATTCGAAAGGTCTAAAGTCCAATGATTCAAAGAGTCAAAAGTCCAATAACACACACCCTTACCCAAAGGTCAGGGTCCGGAGTTGTCCAAAGTAAAGTATCCATATACTTTGGTCAAAGCCCATAGGTAGAGTCCAAATCTCTTAATGTTCCCCAAGAGCATTGCCAAATCCCTTGATATAAAACCCCAAGAACAGGGTCCAAATCTTCTGATAATCCATAGAAATAGGGCTGAATCCCTTGAAACTAAAGAGTATAGCCTGAAAAAATTTCTCACACTTAGCCCTGTGAATAGGCCCAAAAGCCAATAGTCACACTTAACCCTATGATAGACCCAAAAGGGTTAATGGTCACACTAAGACTTGTGATAGGGCCCAAAGGAATCGAATGTCCAAAGTCTGATAAAGTTCACATTAATAAGTTCGGAAGGGTCACTTGATTTCAATAATCAGAACAATACTATAAAGAAACCTTAGGCATATGGTTGTCATGATTCAAACGAATCACACTAGTCATTTAGAATTAATCACTTCAATAATAAATAATAACATCGAAGATATAAGTCCACTTAGATTGAATGTTAGTATATGATTCGATGTTCATAAGGCTGGATTCACAATAATTCACTAAGATTTCATATACAATTGATGGGTCAAAGCATATAATAAGATTCGATGGTTTACATGGTTCATATGATCACATAGGGAGCAAAGAGTTCGATATAATCAATAAGCTCAATACAATTTTACGTAAAATCAAATATTCAATAGTTTTATAATGGATCTAAGTGTAGAGATCAACCAAATAATACTTTTAGTGCTTCAAATAAAAGGGTAAAGCAAGATTGCCTACTAAATTGGTCGTTAATAGTGCAGATCTTGAAGGAGTCACAATTTCACATAGATTTTTAAAGGAATCACATGAGTACAATCAATTTTCACATGATTTAAATGATTCAATGAAGAAAATCAGTCCACATAATGACTAAGATCAATAATATATTACAAAATAGATGTAGATCAAAAAGTAAAACAAAGGTCAATGGTTCAAAACATGGATCCACATAATTTTTAGAAATTTCAAGAAGAAAAAGGATTATATTAAGTATAATGAGAAATATTACTTACGAAGAAGGCTTAAATCCATAGATCAAGTGCGATTCAATGGCTCAAAAACAATGATTTCTAATAATTTCAAAGGATCCAATGATAACATCACATAATCTAAGAATTTCAATAAGAAAATAACACATAATTGATATAGTAAACACAATTACTTACAATCTATTCAAATTCTTTGCTTTTTATCAAATCTCATTTGCTTTACTCTATTAAATCTCCTTCTGTATTATTAGTGTAGATTTATCATCAAACCAAGGAATCATATGAAGATTAAGAGAAGAAATCGTCTAATTTGGCTAAATCTCCCATGCATGGGTTACACTTACCAAATTGGGAAAAAATTCCTCCCCCGTTCTCCTGAAATCTCCCAATTCTCTCACTCTTCCTTTTTATGTTCTATATAATTTTTTGGACCCAAATGAGATCACAAAGTGGTTATCTTTCATCACAATCGAGATCCCACACATGTGGGGAGTCAAATTAGAGTGTGCCACATCATTCCTGTATGTGATTTTTTTTTCCAGATTTTTGGGTTGTGACTGATCAGGATATATGTGATTGATTATGCCCGTGAATGGTCAGAGATCATATGATCGGTCACACTCATGACCTATTACGAGAATTTGTAATCGGTCATGAATTTGTAGAACTCCTAGAAAATGGAAAATCCAAGGGCTATGACCCTTGGGCATGTCTAGTCAAGACTCATGATTGATCTAGAGATGTGTGACCGATCACACTCGTGATCGATCACACCTGTAATCTTTTGAATTTTGTGCACTAACCCATTATGAAAAAACGACCGTATTGTTTTCTAGAAAATACCAAATTATGGACCATTTGAGGCATAGGAAAGTAGACTCCTAGATACTTCTAATAATGTATGGTTAACACAAATTCTTTCAGGATTTATATAAGTTTGCAAATAAAGTTATCCTAAAAACGCTCTTGGGACAACTTTAGGACTTGTCTTGTTTCCTCACTCTTAATTTTAGTCTAATGGGGTTTTGAACACAATGACGGTATTTCTAAAATGTGTTTAAAGAAATTTTTACCCTTACACATTCTTAATTACATTTTTAACCTTCTTATGTATTATAGGATATTACAACATCAATAAGTGAAGATGACCATAGTGCCCATTAGTCTTATGACCCCAAAGACCCTTATTGGGATTGTCTATTCATGGTAAAAGTCCTTTGTGAGGAATTTATACATGTTTTAGAGTTTTTGGAGCCCTAAATGGGTTATGTGTTTTGTTTTTCGGAGACCCCTCTACGGGTTATATGTTTTGTTTTTCTAGAGATTCTTGCATGAGTTATATGTTTTGGATTTTTTAGAAACCCTCCATGGTTTATTTATATTCATATTTGATTTCGTTGGAGACCTAATATGGGTTCATTTACATTTGGTTTTGGTATTTGATGGAAAATTTATGTAGTATATATCATATAGCATATAGTATGTAGCATATGCATGGTTCGGTATTAGTTCATTTTGGACACTCGTATGGTTATTTTGTAGCATGAAAACACTTTGACTCATAGTAAAAATACATGTATAATATATTTGATGCATTTGCATACACACTTTGATTCCTTACTCTATCTTGATTCATCTTACTGCTATTATGATTATCTTTGACATTCTTTCTGTGGTATAAATTGCATACCATTTTGCTAAATCAATCAAACTTACCCAAAAATTGACACCCCCAATAGAAGGAGTCTTGGAGGACAAGTACCTATAGAGGCCATTTGGGATGCAAACAGATGCTCGATGATATGATATTTTATTTCCATTGTATAGTTGGATAGTAGACTTGAGCTATATTTCATTTATTTCAGTGGAGATTTGTATTATTGGCTTATGTAAGCCTTTACCTAGATGTAGAATTGTATTCACTTTAGAGTTAGTATAGACTTGATTATGGTTTATTTATATTATACTTAATTTTGGATCATTGATATTATTTATTCTGTAGCAATACGTATATGAGCAAAAGGATTTAGAATGATGAAAAGAAAAATAATCAAATTTATATAAAAAGTGACAAGTAAATCAGTGTCACACTCCGAAAACAAGATATCCCTACCATGAGATACAGGTTTGGGTGTGTCATCCAATGTCATGGATCCGGATTTGGGCTTGAATCACAGCCCATGGATTTGGGTCGTGATGTCACGGTCTGTTCATGCCGACAAAGCAGTCGCATTAGTTTTGTCCCTTATCCTAATAGGTACCAATGCCAAAGCACTAGTTGAGTAATAAAAGAAAATTAAATAAAAAGGTATGAGTGCTCGTTCAATTGTATCCCTGTGTCCTATGACTTGTTTTCAAATAAAAGAAAGCAAACATGTTTGCAAACAAATCAATTGTATGTGAAGTTTGGATCCTACTAACCATGTTGTGTCTTAAATCTAGATTAATTGAACAACAATTATGTATAAATGTCTGCTAAAATGAATAACAATAAAAACAAAACAACATGCATCAAATATGTACAAATGTCAAAGCATAAGCTTAAGCATATGAGGCATGGAGGTCAAATGAGGAGTCCCAAATGGAGTCGCCATTCTATGGACAACACCCCTCTCCCACTTCGCTGCAGAGCACGGATACATTAATGGTCTTTGGTAGTCGTCACCAATTCGATTATCCAGCAGAGTTGGACACCGATTCACCTTATGTGGGAAACGACATGTGAATGTGGGAAAGGACATGTGAGAGAATGTTCAATCCCTGGGTTTTGACTCTAAATTTAGTCTAGCTTAGCATCTAAGGAAGGGTTAGACACCCAACACACCCTCCTAGGGAGGCTCCTTGTCCTATATACCTTGAGTTTATACTTGAACATGCTGGATTTGGCATATAGAAACATGTCTTGGGGGGTCAAACATGAGAGTAACAATCATTTATGCACTTTCTGCCATAGACGGACAGATGGTTCTATATGGACAGACAGTTACCCTGGTCAGGGCATCTGTTCGGCCAAGCAAGGAGCTGCCAAATTGAAGTCACTAGCACACCCGGTAAGGGGGGTATCCCCTAAACTCCAAAACCAACTTATTCTTCCTGTATAGTTTGGGATCAATATCTGGGCCTTAACTCCGAATGAACAGATGGGCTGACGGACGGATATAGGCTATGCAGACGGATTAGATGCCTGGCATCTGTCCGTCCGATACTTCCCAGGGAAGTCTGGGATCAAGCCTTTATGGAAATCCATTTGAACCATATTTGGTGTCACTGAGCCTATTTTAGACCCATTCCAAATGTCCATCACCAGACGGACAGATGAGTGGGGACTGAAATATGTCCTTGCCACGGACGGACAGTTGGTTGGATTCGAGCATCTGTCCGTCCTTTATTTAGACAAATGTATACGGTTCCAACCTCAGTAGGGGAGCTGGGATTAGGTACGACAACTTAGAAAGAGCCTTAAGTTGGAATGGCATTAGGGCTGAGACATCAGTGCTAAAAAAGTGATATACACTTTTTTGGGAATGTATTTCTCTTTTTGGCACTCATGTGTCAGCCCTGATGTCATTCCAACTTTAGCCACTCTCTAAGTTGTCCTACCAAATCCTCAGCGTAGGGTGGCTTTAGGCTCACATTTGTGCATATTTTAGTGTCACTAAACCCCTTTTAAGGAGGGAGGATTGGATCCGCTCCTCTCTGCCTCCTCACTTGTCGGTGCTGATGTGCCCACCCCTGATAGGCGGCAATGCTTTTCTACACTCAGCGTACAAAAACACCTAAATCAACCGGGGCCATATCAGTGTCAGAAGTGTTTTATGCACTCCCCCAAAAAGTGAAAATCACTTTTGGCGCTTAGGTTTTCACCTGCTTTGACCATTGGCGGACATGGCGCAGGTTAGGGGTCGGAGTATAAAATCCTCACCACCTAACAGGAGGTGATGAGGAGCGTCAGTTAAAGAGGAGCGGATCCAACCCTCCCTCCTTTTTAAGCCTACCCAATGCGACTTGGATTTTATACCCCGATCCTATCATCCTCTTAACCTCTGCCGATGGTCGAACGGGTGGAAACATCAGCACCGAAAGTGATTTACACTTTTTGGGGAAGTGTGTAAATCACTTCTGACACTGATGTGGCCGCCCCTTGACCTCGGCGGAGGTTAGCATTGGCATAAAAATCCTTGCCGTACCCAATGTGTCCATCATCAGAGGGATAGATGGTCTTGGACGGATGCATGGATGATAAATACACAGACGGACAGTTGATGAGATTACAACATCTTTCCGTCCTAAGCTAAAACATGTATCTTGGGGTCTATTCTTCTAGGGTCTTTTAGACTCTCAGTTAGGTGTATGTCTTCGCACATTGGGAGCTGTCCAGGGTATTTTTCCCTAGACGGACAGATGCTCTGGGCAGACAAATGACCATGCCATGGATAGTTTCTCGGAGACAAGCATCTATTTGCCCTGCACACTGAGGAAGATTCTGAGATCTAATCTCCCAAACACTCTTTTGGGACCAAATTATGGGCTCTTGGGATTGCTAAGGGATTGGCCAAGGTCCACATGGATGGACTGACGGCTGCCCAGACGGACAGATGTGTCTGGTCTGCACCGACATATATTATGGGTTCAGACATCCGTCCATCTGGACATGAACTCAGAATTTTCAGACAGCCATTAACGGCTCCCTGCAACTCATGCAGAGAGTTTACAAACTTAACAACATCCCATACAAAACATGATAAAAAAATTAAATCAACACTACAAGATTACTACCGATCAAAGCTACTAAAAAAAGAAGTAAAATGTTGAAAACTGGTGCAGAGTTTTACCTCTACGATGTGGCTCTCAGTTGAGCTTATGCAAGTTCCAGCTAGCTCCAAGAGGACAGCGGGTATGTAACAAGTGTCTGTGGAAGGTTTGGTGCGGTTGTGATGGAGGGTGGGAGTGATGGTTAAGCTACGAGGGACTGTGGGTGACAAGGAACGAATAGAGAAGTTGATGATTAGTGCAGTACGTGCACTTGCTGTGATTTTTTTTTCTCCCTTTTGCATGGAGGGGGTGGGCCCCTTTTATATCTAAAAAGGCGAAAAGATTAGGTGCGGAAATCAGCTTTTCCTGATATATTAGAATGGTGTCAGGGTATAATCACATTAGCATTGAAAAGTGATAAGCACCCCCCGAAAAAGCAACAGGCTTTTCTAAGCTAAGCTCGGCATTCATACGCCTAGGTCAATGGGGGTGCCATATCAAGTGCACCACACTCCTTATGTGACCTCTCAGGAGGGGGAATCAAAAACCTCTAAAACGTGAATTGATTCCGCCCCCGAGTGGTCCCATCAGGGGTGTGTTACATATGATATCATCCCAAACACATCACCATCAGAATTGCTTTACACAAGCTCCCAAAAAGTAAAAATCACTTTTGACGCTTAAATTTCCACAGGCTTGACCATCGGCAGGTGTCGGTGTAGGTTAGGGGTCAGTATATAAAATCTTCACTTCCAAAAAAGTGAAAATCACTTTTTGGCACTGATGTGTCAGCTCCATGATGTCATTCTAATACATCAGGAAATCCTGATTACCGTACCTAATATTTACCTAATATTTCCGTACCTAATAATCCCTTACCCTAAAATGGTGTTCACATGAGGGAGTACAGTGGGTGAGGGAAAAGGTGTTCACATGAGGGACTACAGTGGGTGAGGGAAAGGGGAGTGGTTTTGCAACATTTGTTGGGATCTGGGGGCATGAGGAAGTGGCTATTCCCCTTGCAACAAGTGGCATTGGTCATTTTCCATGTTTTTTGAGAGGACTCCAATGAGGAGCACCAGGCTCTTAGTGGGTGGGTCAATGGGATGTCACATCTAGGGATGCAAATGAGCCAGATTCGATGTGGATATTAGTATATCTGAATTTGGATCATTTATAATTGAATATTTTTTAAACGAACCGATATTTAATCGAGCCGGATACATATATGTTTATATTCATATTCATTAAGTTAGTCAAATATTGAATATGAATACGAATATATCCGATTAAACAAGTTCATTATGTTAGGTTAACATATTTGTATACGTTAAGTTAGGATTAATGTTAAAAGTAATGCAACATAGTGTTTAAAAAATAAAATAACTTACAATATTATATAATATGACAATTAATTTAAATGAGTCATTAGGTATTTTATATATATATATATATATATATATATACAAAAATACACACACACACACACAGATATAATATATATATATAAACGAATACGGATATTTAGTCGAACGGATGTATATATATCTGTATTTGGTTCATTTAAAATCGGATATCTTTTAAACGAACGGATATTTAATCGAAATAAATAGATGTATATCTGTATTTGCTTTAAACGAATATGAAAATGAACCGGACTCGGATAATAATCGGATACTTGCAGCTCTAGTCACATCACCTCCAAAAAGTGAATTGATTCTCCCTTTGTGTGGCCCTTGACTGTCTCACAAGGGGGGTGGCGTAGAGGATATTAGCCCGGGTCAATGTGCACAAATGTTGGTCAATGAGGGGGTAACAATGATTTTTTCTATGATCAAACTATGGGAACTTGTGGTGCAATGAGGCGATGCTACATGTTGACTTTTTCTATGAGTGTGAAAAGGAATAGTGTGTCGCCATGTGGCATCCTTTGTGTAAGGTGTCATTGATGGAAAATGACATATATGACATGTCATGGGTGTTATGATGCGCAAGTGCATCATTAATAATGAATTGCCAACTCGCTATTTTGTCTTCTAGTGTCGTGTACTGTGAGGCTTCAACTCGTAAGCTACGGACCCGATTGGCATGATCTTCCAATGGTTTTTGGGGTTTGCAAACCTTCCGATCGCAATGCCTAGCTCAGAAATGGGTTTCGAGGCTTCCAGGACATCATGCCTTAAGGGTGTCTAAATCTCAGGAAACATGTAGTCTTAGATTAGAGGGGGAAGATAACTGAACTGGCTTTTGAGTTTTTCATAGAAGTTGGAACCTTTCAGTCTTTGGTTGGGCTGGTTCAGTCGACTTGGTTTTATGATTTTAGGTTTTCGAGTTAGATGCAATCGCAGCTTTCCACAATTATTACAATAGGTTACGGAAGGTTTAGATGGTCGAGTCAGCTTTTGGGCTCTTCACAGGAAAGGAAACTCTTGGATTTCTAGTCAGGTAAGCTCAATTAGTTTGTTGGTGGACTTCGCTGGTTTCAAAGGTATATGTCTTGAAGCAAATGTCCTGCAATAAAAGTGCCTCTGTAGTGTATATGGTGAATTATAAAAAGACGTGTTGTTTTGGGGGCTAAAATGGTCTAAAAAGTGTTCAGTTGAAAAAGTAGGTGGTCAATAAAAGACATCAAATTCAAAAGCACATCACGTGTCAATCAATACACAATAATAGAAGTCTGTCTCAAAACGGACAATCATTCTCACAATGTGGTGATTTTAGTAGAAGGGGGTCGGGGGTGGCCCTAGTAAGGATGTCCAAGATCATATCGAATATATATCGGTATCCAGTCCTTTTATAAATATATATTTTTATAATGAAACAGATAGTTAAACAGATCAGATATCAATTGATCTGTATTTATATTATATGTATTGGATGTGAACCGGATATGGATTTTAAACCAGATAATTTACAGCCCTAAAGTAAACTAGAGCAGATCGTAGATGCCCATGTGTTTCATGAGGAGTGTAAGGAATTATAATATATTCATTAAAGATTGGATCCCGCTCCATTCTTCTATATTTAATTATGCCCAAGGGATCGTCTCTTGCTGGCAGATTAATCTGTCAGCACATGAGACGTAGCACCTACCCACAAAAAAATTCACCTTTTTTTGGCAGGTGTCCATCTCCACTGCCCCAGCAGATTAGTCTGTCAGCAGAAGTGGATTTTTATATGCTTAGTTAGCATAAATCAATATTAATTAGGCTTTTTTTTTTGTTGGTAAACGTTAATTAGGATTTGATAAGAAGGAATCCCGTTTCTTCAAACACGACGGAGCGAATAGTTCAGCAAGTGGGCCAAGCAACGTGGTCGCTATAACCAAGTAAATTTTTTTAAAGACAAACCTGAACCATAAAGGACATTAGAATGGCTAAAGAACATTAGAATAGCTTAGCGAGAACAACAAATATAGGTTGGGGAGAACATTAATCCATACCACCGTGTTAATCATGTGCATATTATATATAATTTCTTTTATATTGTACAGCGAAGTCGTAAATTTTTGCCATTATACCTGGTTATTTCAAGAAAATAGATATTATCGAAGGGGATGGACGGGTTGGCACAGTTCTAGATATTGAAATTGTCGAAGGTACATCTTTATTTGTCGTGTTTGTTTATTTAGATCTCTTCATGGCTCAGATTATTCTGTTATATTTGCAAATATCGCTATCTAATTAGAAATAGCCTTTGCAGTTGCCTTGAACAATTTAGCATTTTCTCAGGATGGTAAGACACTGCCGCACATGTACCCCTGAAAAAGTGTCTAGTTACTTCTTTGGGGACGGTCTTGCAAGCAGGAGAAAATATCTAGCACTCTGCCCCCTTTCCTACGCCTCCCCTTGGCCTCCATCCATGTAACTCAGCACATACCAAAGGCTACTGGCAGACGTGTTACCAAACCGATATAGCACACTCATACGATTCGTCAATGGCGCCGAGGTGCTTAGTGACCAAGCACTTCAATCGAGACAAGGCTCGATGCCTTAGGCTATGCTTGTCGGATAAGAGCATTGCACACCCTTTCCGTCCGAAATAGACAATTTGTGAGGAACATAGATCTATCGTTTCCCGAATACCAATTGGGAGCCATAGACTCAGATATGACAACAACAGTAAATACATTCTTGTAGGATTTGAAAATTTTCTGAACAGCACTAATGGAGATGAGGCTAGCATTGCAACCCATTCCAGAGATATTGAACACTTTAATGTCCTCCCTCATCTTGTAGTGATTGATTATCCTTGCTGCAAGAGGAAGTGCTGGAGCCAGCATAGATATGTTCACCACAAGTATGTCGATCTCCGAGTGTGTAACTCCTGACTTTGAGAAGAGCTTGTCAAGAGTGTCATGGAAGAATTCATCCGTCTTTGATAATCAATAAACAGGAAGCACATTCATACCCAAATTTGTTTTGTGTGCTTGTTTCATGTATTTGAATTATGAGAACATGTTTAGTTCCTTAAAGAAAGTGTTTGTAAAAAACATGGGGTGGCTTAAGGGCATTGTGGTCAGATCAGGAAATATTTGAAGTTGCTTTGAAGGTTTGGTCTGGGTTTATCTTGTTATTGCAAGCTTAATTCGTAGCTGCCTATATGAGTCAACTCTCGTAGTACTTGGGTTCATAATCATATATATGTCATTGGTTATATTATTAGAAGTTGTTTTGTGGGTTTAGTCTGTGTTTGTCTGGTCATGTTCTGCTATATCCATTCCTATACTGCCAAGGCATCTAGTTGAAGTTATGGGCATTGGATCCAGATTAGTTGTCCTTATATTCAGTTAGTTGTGTGCTCTTTCAACGGTAGTTCCATTTAAAATAAAAAAAGAATTTTTATTTTTATTTTTTATGAATAGAACTCTACCAATATTTGTATCTTCAGACATTGCCAGTCCCAAGCCCGGATAAAGGAGAAGGGTGGCGTCAAGTTGAGAGCCGGCCTTAATAAACTACTCAAACCATTAAACATGAATCCTGAAAATATGTTATATCGATTTAATACTAGGGCGTACTCTTTAAGCGACGTGTCTCATTCCCTCAATGTGGCAAAAAATTGGCGAAAGGCACCTCATCCCCCGAATGTGGTGAAAAATTGGCAAGGGACGTTACATCGGCGTCCGGATGCAAGGGTTCCCACACCATGGACGA
>JAOXJP010123174.1:0-13799 GCA_025762735.1 Platanus orientalis | reverse complement strand
GGAATGGTGGAACAAGATTCGTGTAGCCGACCCCAAATAGTTGGGATAAGGCTGTTTGTTGTTGTTGTTGTTGTTGTATGTGCCTCTTTAGAAGAGGACCAAGTTTAATGATTTGGAATTTTCTGGGTTTTTTTTAGAGTTAATTTGTGTTAGGAGTCCTTTGTAATACAACAAAAATTTTGCCAAAATTGTAGGAGTCTAAGGGGTACACAACAACCTTGTTTTGGAGCCTTTTAAAAAGTTAAAATTTCAAAATAGAGGGGCCCACAAGCTGTTGGTCGTGTAGCACCTATTATTAGGGCTGCCAACTATTCGTCTAAGCATCCGTATTTGATTCACATTCAATTCGATTAAAGCGAATACAGATGCACCTACATCCGATTCGTTTAAAAGAAATATTCGATTATAAACGAACCAAATACGGATGCACCTACATCCGATTTGATTAATATCCGACTGATTAAGTTAATGCATATTATTTAATTATTTATATATTATATATTGTATATATGTATTATATTCTAAATAAAGGTCATAGATAACCTATTGCGACTTAAAACAGTAAAACTGCATACACATGATTACATGTATACATACATATAATTATTCATTCAAAGAAACCCTAATTCCTCTCGTCTCATTCGCCTCTACTGAGAAACAAAACCCTAAAAACTAAAATTCTTCTGTGGCTCTCACTCTCTATGAAGCACAGCAGCTCCCTACACCGGATTTCTGTCTTCTCTTTTCTCTCTCCCAACAACATCCAGCCGAAGCCGGTCCTCAACCTTAGGTACTGTAGTTGTTTTGTGTTCCCCTCCCTCTCTCTCTCTCATCTTTTATGGTCAATGATGTCTTTTTTATTTTTTTATTTTTCTCTACTTTTTTCATCAGCGGGGATGAGTTGCCTCCGGTAGCAAGAGTGAGAGGCATCCTGGTCCAACAGCGGCGATGATGTGCCTCCAACAGTGGTGACGACTACATGCCTCCGGCACCAGGAAGTTACCTCTGACGGCAACAACATTTTGTTGAGACTTGAACGACAATTGGTCTAATTCCTTCTTCTTCCCCCTATCCCCAACTTTTCTTCCCTCTCCAGTTGGTGTCCATAGCTAGAATGACAAAAGACGGTGATTTTTTTTTTTCAAAATCATGACAGATATTCGGATTCGCATCCGATATTTGACGGAGTCGAATGTGGATTTGATTTTGAAACATCCGTCGAACATCGGATGCAAATTCGAATGCATGTAATTTTTAATCGAATCGAATTTGGATGTGCCAACATCCACTTCGAATTCACTCTGTTTACAGCCCTACCTATAATAGGTACTTTGTTCCACTTTGATAAGTCAAAGTGGGCCCATAAAAGAGATGGATGATAGCTCCTAAAGTCTCCAAAATCTTGGAGATCTTTGGGAGATTTTGAAGGGCCCATAATGACAAGTCATCAGTCCCTCTTTTAGTGGTAAGTCTTAAGATTTTAGAATATTTTGTGGGGCCTATAAAGGTGTGATTGACAAACCATAATATTCTCTAAGTTTTAGGCGTCTTATTTTATTTTTATTGTTTTGATAAATGAAAAAACTTTATTGAAAACGGGGACAACACGTCCCAAAAAATGAGAAAGAAACAAGCAAAAACACAAAAACAAACAACCCACCACATGAAACAACTCCAACTACAAAACTACCAAGGATAACACCCAATTATCCCCTCCCAATCTCTCTTGATAACAGACAACGATAAAAGATCACAGTCTTTACATTGAGTGACCCATAAGAGAATGAGATCTTTAGTCCTTTGGTAGGTTCTAAAAGAAGGCTCTCCATACCCCTCGAAAATCATTCTATTCATTTCCAACCAAATAGACCCACACACCGCCGTCGGAACCAAGCTCCAAATCCGATTTCCTCTTGCTGAAAAGGCCTTGTCTTTCTAGGACAGAAGAAGGGAATGCAAATCTGCCGAGATAACCCACTTCATCCCAAAGTAAGTCATATTTATTTAAGTCTTTTAATTAGGAAAGATGTAAAGGCAAGAATCCTAAAATCTAAGTGTTTCTAAAATAGTGGATTCTTATCTTTTTGTAAAGCCTATAAAGGCTACACGATTTGATGAATAAAAGGATAAATTATGATTTGAAAATTGTGCACAAGTGTGTGTTGAGATGGGTTGCGACCCATGTTTCTCCCCCTAGATTATCTCTCCTTCTCCTTCTCTTCCCACGAAGTGAGGTAACCTCTTCTCCTCTACTCTCTCCTCCACGAATAAGTCCCTCTTTACTCATTCATTTCTCTCTTTCTTTATTCTTCTTCCTCTCATCTCTTGCTGATTTTTCTTCATTCTTTATTCTTTTTTCTGATTTCTGAAGTCACGAACCAGTCTTGTTCTTCTACCTTTAAACTAATTATTTTCTCTCTTTCTTTCTTCCTTTCTCTCTCCTCCTCTATTATCAATTTCCTGTCTTCTGTTTTCAGATCAGCAAGACAAAGACTCTACCCTGACCTAAATAAACCAGCCCCTGTTTAGGTTACAAACCTACCTCAAATTCAGCCCCTTTCCCCAACTATTTGCAGCCCTATAGCTTATCTATTTTTGTGGACTTATCCAACATCAGGCAGGAGAACCAAATGCCCATCTCTTCATGAGTTTAGGGACGTCAGATCCTGTAGCTCCTTCAATGCCTTCTGAATTGCAACAAGTTTTAGTTGACTATACTAAAATCTTTGAAGAACCAACAAGTTTGTTGTCATTACAGGGACATGAACACCGCTTCTCTTATACTGGGTACTGCACCAATCAATGTGCAACCTTATCATTACCCTCATTACCAAAAAGGAGAGATTGAAAGAATAGTGGAAAAATGCTAAAATCAGGTATTGTTGATTCATAAGAAAGATGGGAATTGAAGATTATGTGTTGACTATCGTGCACTCAATAACATTATAGTTAAACATCATTACCCAATACCGGTCATTGATGAACTTTTAAATGAGCTACATGGTGATGTTGTTTTCTCCAAATTAGATTTACACTCTGGTTATCATCAAATTCGAGTACGATAAGAGGATGTACACAAAACAGCCTTCAAAACACATGATGGATACTTCAAATTTCTAGTGATGCCATTTGACCTCTCTAATGCTCGGTTCACCTTTCAGATTTTGATGAATGATGTGTTCCACCAGTATCTTCACCAATTTGTCTTAGTGTTCTTTGATGACATATTAGTTTATAGTAAGTCTTAAGCTGACCACATAATACATGTTTGTATTGTTTTAACCCTTTTACAGACCCACAAGCTATATGTCAAGCGATCCAAATGCATCTTTGGAAGTGAACACATCGAGTACCCAAGACACATAATATCTAAGCAAGCTGTAGCAGCAGATCCACATAAGGTGGCTTGTATGCTAGATTAGCCAATACCAAAGTCAATTTGGTCCTTACAAAGTTTTCTAGGCCTCACAAGCTATTATAGAAAATTTGTTCAAAACTATGGAATCATCAGCATCCCATTAACGGCCTTACTTAAAAAAGATGTTTTTAAGTGGAACAAGGACGTCAAAGAAGCCTTTAATGCCCTTAGGCAAGTTGTGTCATCAACACCAGTTTTGGCATTACCTGATTTTACCAAAACTATTGTGATAGAAAGTGATGCTTTTGACATTGAATTTAGAGTTGTTTGATGCAGGATGATAGACCCATTGCATATATAGCATGGCTATTTCAAGCAAAAGTTTGGAGCTTTCTACTTATGAGAAGGAAATGGCAGCCATAATTTATGCAATTCGAAAGTGGTAGCCTTACCAGGTTGGTCAGCATTTTATCATTCACACAGATCATCATAGTCTGAAATACATGTTGAATCAATGTGTATCTACACATGCGCAACAAAAGTGGATTACCAAACTCATTGGATATGATTACGAATTAAAGTATAAAAAGGGGGTGGATAACAAGGTAGCAGACGCACTTTCTAGACGCTTTAAAGATTCAACTCTTAATGCAATCTATGTTCCTATTCATGCTTGGTTAGATCGCCTGAGTGTTGATCAATTGGTCGGCACTCATCTAAAATCCATAGCAGAGAGATTAAAGGTCGACCCTAATGCAGTCCCAAAATATTCTTTGATTGATGGATGTTTATTTTACCAGGGATGCTTCGTGATTAATCCCACGACAACCAATAAAAAAATTGTCCAGGGTCTTTTACATGATGGTCCCGAAGGTGGGCATTCTAGGTTTTTGAAAACTTACAAATGCATTTGTCATCATTTTTATTGGACCGGTGTCAAACTTGACATCCAGAGTGCGACGTTTGTCAATGTAACAAAATGGAATCAATTGTTCCACTAGGGCTCTTGCAACCATTGTCAAATCCAACAAAGGTATAGGTTGATATTTCAATGGATTTCATTGAAGGATTACTTACTTCTCAAGGGAAAAATGTTATATTTGTGATGGTTGATTGGCTTTCAAAGGCAACTCATTTTATGGCATTAGCCCACTCATATACAGTAGCCTAAGTTGCTCGCTCTTTTGTTGATAATATGTTTAAACTTCATGGTATGCCTAAAACCATTGTGAGTGATAAAGATGTTGTGTTTACCAACAACTTTTGACAAGAGGGTACAGAACACCAGATGAGTTCAATTTATCATCCTCAAACTGACAGTCAAAAAGAGCGAGTAAATCGACACTTAAAAACATGTATTCATTGTTTTGTACGGTTATAATCGAAACAATGGGTTAAGTGGCTTCTTTGGGTAGAATGGTGGTACAATACCTCATACTATGAAGCAACTAGGTTGACACCCTATAAAGTTGTGTATGGGCAAAAACTACCATCAATTGATCACTACATCGAAGGTATTGCGTCGTTGCAGTATGTTGAGGATGAGTTACTTAACAAGATCAAATTTTCAAACTCTTATAGACTAACCTCAGAGCTACTCAGTAGCGTATGAAAACACAGGTAGACAAACACCAGATAGAATGTCAATTCCAAGTGGGAGACTTGGTTTTCGTACACTTACAGCCCTACCATCAAGTGTCTGTTGCACATTGACTATCCAACAAGCTTGCACTCAAGTATTTCGGTCCCTTCTAAATATTAGAGAAGATTGGACATGTTGCATATCAGTTAAATTTACCAACGGATCCAAAATACATCCAATCTTCCATGTTTCTTGCTTGAAGAAACATGTGGGCAATTCTGTTTCTGTTGCTACTACATTACCACCTATTGGTGACTTCGGACATGTGTCTCTATAGACTGACAAGGTTTTAAATTGTTGCATTGTTAAGCACCATAATTGAGCTACCACTGAACTTCTGATTAATCTACCTCTGGAAGATGCGACATAGGTTTTGCGATAGAAATTACAACAAGATTTTCCTACCTTTCAGCCTTGAGAACAATGTTGTTTTCAAGCCATGGGGAACGGTCCAGCCTATCTTTCCATAATTGGTACATGGAGTATATCCTTGCTTGGACACTTCCCACCTTTGTGTCCTTTTTTGTTATTTCTATTTAGGTAGAATCAGTCCATTACCGACTGCTATGGTTGTTTTTCCGTTCTTGCTATTTCCTTTTCTTTGGCCAAGATTATTATATAAGCGTAGGAATGAACTATTAGTTTATTAGCGTTTTGAGCCTCACTCGCCTCTCCATTTTTCTATCATTCTACTTTTTATTTCTCGAGTTGTAGCGTTGTTACATAAAAGCACGAGATATGCAACATACATAAAAAAGAAATCAAATTAAAAAATCATAAAAGCACGACAAACGGGGAAATTCTAAAACCCTTACCGATACCGATGAGCAATGCAAGGAACCATTTCACCGCGACATTATATCCAACATAGAGCTTTCCTCTCTGCGCCTATCAGATCTCAAATACAAAGAAATTAACACAAAACTCATCAGAAATGCTCCCACAAGTTTTCTTAAAAAAAATTTTAAAAATCAACCTAGAAACTCCACCTGTTCTTCCCTGTACGCGTAATTCTCAATGACTTCGTAATCGAGGCTCTCGACGCTGCTGCCATCACTCTTCCTCGCTAACTCTACTTCATCATGTACTTCAGCTTCCTCCGCAGTCGGCAATCGAGACCAGACGAGCTTCGCCGTCTCGATACCGTTCTGAAGATGGTTCGTTAGCATGATTCAAAGTCCCCTGCGAAGAACAGCAGAGAACCGACTCAAATCAAAGCCACAACATCCGACTAACAGAAAACCCCAATTTGTCGCGTCACGTCCCGCATGTCAGGGTTTCTATTATCCAGAAATCGAGCATCGAGTTGCAGATCCGAGATCGAAGAAACACGATACCGATCAGTGAAATTGCAGAAACAGAGATTGACTGGAATAGAATTCTTAAATATTAAAAAATATATATTTATGATCGAAGAAAGAAAGGTCAGAATTGAGTTCCGCACGACTTCCGGTTCAGAATAACTGATCTCTCTCTCCCTCTCTCGTTCTCTTTCTTTCTCTTTTCTTCTTCTCTCTGTCACCGTTAATATTGACTCTGATTTTCCTTCGCTTTGCAGTAATAGAGACGTCGAATCGAACTTTGTTGGGTTATCAGTCGCTCCGGTCTAAATGGAGAGGAGAGAAAATCCTCTGCAATAAGCTTAAAATCCATTAAACGAAACTGTCGTAAAAGAACGAACGACATGCAAACAAAAAATTGAAATTTCGATGATAGTATGGAGTTTTAATACACATGTCAAGTTGTCAGATCAGATTTGCTGCGACCCCTAAGGTGGGACCAACATCAGGGGGGGCTGACACATCAGGAACAAAAAAGTAATTTACACTTTTTAAAGGGTGTTTTTCACGTTTTGGTGCCAATGTGTCAGCCCTTAACGACGGGCTTGCCAAAAGGGTTTGTACCAAATCTTTGGGGTCAATGAGAGCAAATCCTCTACAATAAGCTTAAAATACATTAATTAAAAACTGTCATTAAAAGAGGACTTGTATGATAAAAATTGAAATTTGGATCTAGGGCAGGAGTTTAAATACAGGTGCCATGTTGTAAACTTAAAAATAAGCCCACTCGTAACCACATGTCATTCTTTGATGGCAGTTTGAAATTTCAATCTTTTGTATTCATGTCATTCATCAACAGCCGTTACTCTTTTATGTATTTTAAGTTTATCGGAGAGCCTACCAGCAATCAGCGAAGAAGAGCAATCATCCAAGCTTAAAATACATTTAAGTAGAAACTGCGTCAAAATAAAATAGGACATGCATAAAAAAAATTGAAATTTCAATCTTGGGTGGAAGTTTAAATGCAAGTGTCACATTGTAAAGTTAAAAATAGCCTAATCTTAACCACATGGCATTCTCGGCAGTTTTCCTGTATTTTAAACTTGTTGTAGAGAATTTATTTTTTCAGTCAATGCCCAGCAACTTATTTTCTATGTATTTAATTTATCCTATGACCTGTTGAGTCCTGTCGAATATGTGGCAGGAGATGATTAGCAGGAAAAAAGTGAATTGCATTTTTCAAAAAATGCAATTCATATTTTACAACCAATAGTGTCCTGCCACTTGTTAGACAGGACCTTAGCAGGTCATAAGTAGCAGGAGAGGATCCGGTCTAGTTTGTAAGGCATGGGTTATTTGGTTTTGGCATGATAACTAAGATGATTTTAACTCGTTGGATCAATTATAGATCAATAGATATATCATTTCACTGTAATCCTTCTTACATAGCCTGCACTATAGAACTAGATACATGGACTGATGCAATAGATATTGTAATAAATGAGAAGTTGTTCATCCGTATACCCCAGATAAATAGTTGAATATGGATAATGTTTCAAAAATTTTGTATTCAATATTAACCAGATATGGATAGAGCCGGATTTGATCCATTTACAGCCTTAGCAACACATCTAGGCTGCTGTGTGAAAGAGGTGTTTTTAGCACAAGGGCCTGATACATCCATCCCAAAAAAGTGTAAATCACCTTTTTTGGGGGGTAATATGCTTTTCACTTTTGGGATATGTGTCCGGTCCAGGTGCTTTTAGCACCACTTTGGCACCTGGGCATGCGTACGGCGTACCTAATCCAAAGGGCATCAATGCATATGGGCCTTAACAAATTATATGCGACTATGGATGGACTCAAGTTGCCCAATTTCAATTACTAGGCCACTTTTATCCATGGACTCATTAAGAGCCTTATTGTGCATCCTCATGTTGCCAAAAATGATAGCATTTCCCATACAGAATTGATGGTTTAGCTCGACTGATCTCTTTCAGGCCAGTTTTGGGCCTCAACTATTTTGACCCATACCAGGTGGGACAGGGACAGGGCCAGGGCTGGGCTAAATTGGCTTAAGCCAAGGCAAAGCATGGCCTTGAGCTTACGAAAAAGATAGTTACGCATTACAGAAGTCAAGATAGTTTAAGAAGAAGATTCTTTCGCAGGTTTTATTGCTCATACTGACAGCGATTCCACTCCATCCCAGACTTTATGTTGGGTGGAATTGGCACTTACTCACATTTTCTTCCTCTCGTGCTGACTTAGATGTTTCTCTCCATTCATTATTAGTCTACTTTATATGTTTATGGTCAGCGTTTGGATGCGTTGGGATGGTGGTAAGTTTAGTGGTTGTAGTAGCACCATAGTGGAGTTGAGTAATTATAATCGGGAAGAAAGCTTTTATTAGTCAACAAGAGAGAAGAGGGATTTTTAATCACCGTGAGGCCATCAACGTCCATCAATTCTATACCATAAAAAATTAAAAATAAGTAAATAAGGAAGAAAGTACCTTCACTTAACCCTTGCCTTTTTATAATTATAATTTTTTTTTAATAAAGCACTCCACGAGTTTTGTTGAAGTTCTCTGTGACCTTTCCATTTGAAGAGGTTAACTCGTAAGGACAAATCATAGGCCAAAAACTGGCAAAACCTTACATCAACTTCCCATAAATTTCGCATTATGTTTCTAATGCAACCTTTTGGTAACACTCCAAATGAGTGATTCTTGGATTCTTAGTTTCAAAGAATCCCAGAGAGTAAAAAATGTTGATTAAGTAACACTAAAGTTGTTCCATAGATTCCATTCCAAAAACTTATTTTAGAGTCATATTTTAGGAGTTACAAAATGTCGATTCTTTTATTCTTTGGTCTGATATTCTCTCTCTTTTTTTTTTTTTACTGAATCAATTACTTCTTCATATAGATTTTAGGGGTTTTTTTGTTTTCGTTTTTAACCTGCCAAACTTCTTTTCAGATTCTGGAATTGATTGCAAAGAATGTATTCTTGGAATAATCTAGGATCAGGATTTAAGAGCCGAACCAATAAGAGGGTTACCAAATGCAGCCTAAGTAACCATTCTTTAGGCTGTCCATATGGATGACTTACAGTTACAAGTCATTCTCAACATGGACTTCTTGCACATTGCAAAAGGTTGTCCCAATGCCATTTTTGGATAGATGAGGATGCAAAGAAAATACTTTAATATGAACTAAAAGGGCAAGCATACCCCCAACTTTGTTTAATAACTAGTTGATATGACTTTTTGCAAGTGTTATGTAACAACTATTAAACAATATAGGAGCTTAGCATTATATATATCGAATTAGATGTTCTGTCCAGGATTTGATGTCCAGGACACCAAATGACTTCATGTTATACTAGTGTAGCTAAGGGACCCCTGCCAAGTGACATTAAGAGACTCTCTCCCCCTCTCTCTCTCTCTTTTTCAATTTAGATCAAGAGATTAAAGGTTGTTTCACATAAAAAAATAATAATAATAATTATGTGTCTAGTAGACTATCAGGTGGACATATGGCAAACAATCAGCCGAGTTAACTCGGCTCATTATGAGAGGAGTTTGGGCCTTGTTTCAAGTTCACAAAGCTGAGCTGAAGCCTCCAATTGAGCTCTTTTAGCTAAGTGAGCCTAAATTGAGCTGCACTAAGTTTAGCTCACTGAAAGCTCGGTTATTGGGCCTATTTCAACAATATATATTTTTAGCCTTTGCTGTTTAAGGACTTGGGCATGAAGCACTAACCTCAGATTGGTGAGCTACACCTCAAGCTCATGACAAGCCTAGGCTGACCCTGAACCTAATCCTTGTGTGACAAGCCTTAGCTGAGCTAGCCAATGCTTGGCTTAAAAAAAAAAAAAACCAAAGACAAAGAGGTATTTTAGGGTATTTTGTTAAATACATCCTTAATAATGCAATACAAGGTCTTTATAATAGAAAAAGCAAAGACAAATTTGTCGAGTGTATATTTTCTACAATGTCCTCGGAGATGCTTTTTCCAATTTTGTGATTGGGCGGCATTGGACCAATCCCTGCATACTATGTTGTAAAGAATCTGCTCATTAGATTGCCAGTTGGGATGAGCGAAGTCAGCCATCCATGTGGTATCAACCAATAGTGAGGGCAATGGGCTGGCCGGGCCAATCTGAAGCCATTAGAAAGACTTATGCAAGCCCAGGCCTGGGCTGTTAAACATATGGGCTGATTTTACAAGCCCATATGGGTCCTAAAATACTTTCTTGGCCTACTTCTAAATATGCCAAAATGTCTTCAATAGAAAAGGATAACGATTGTCTGTGTTGACACAGATTAATGTAGGCGTGCCACTGATTGACACATGAAGTGATTTTGAATTTGATGTCTCTTTTTGGAAACCTGCTTTTTTATCTTAATACTTTTTAAGACCTATTTAACCCCAACACAATACGTGTCAGCTTATAATTCACCATAAACACTGCAGATACTCATCACAGAACATTTTCTTCCAATAGAAAATAGATTCCGAACTCCAGTCCTTTCTTATTTAAATGTATCGGTTAAGGCAATGAATATGATTTCCTTACACCCCAAAATGCACACATGCTCCACAAACTAATCATTCCTCAACGTGCAACTAACTTTTGGCCCGTTCATAACAGAAGACACGAATGTTGAGCCAAAAGGGTGCATGCTTCTCTCGTGAAAAGGATTATGCCTCACCAAGGCTAAGAAGTGGCCCACTCGCTGGGCAGTAAAGGAGCCGATTCTGTGCCATGCTAACGATATCAAGGGAACATAATCTTCAATTCTCTAAGCAATGTTTTTATATCCTGTTGCATGTATAGCCCAATAATCTAAACCGACCAGAGATGGACCAAAAAACCATTTATAACTAAAACTTACACATCAAAGAACAATAATTAGAAACTGCTTACTCCAGCATGATGTGGGAGTGCCGAAGAGAAGGCTGTGGTTTCCCATGAGTATAGGGGCCAAACAATAGTCAACAACACACTTTTTAACTTGAAATAATACAATGACTAATTCTGGAAAATTCAGGGTAGCAATGGTGAACTTACTAAATTGCCCTTGACCATGCTTCAAAAAAACCTAGGTTTTGACAGGGTTATTCTCAGGCCTAAATTATATATGTGTTTCAAATTTCAATAATTTTGGAGGTTATTTAATGTGTTTTTATAGAAAGAAGGTTGATGGTTAGTGTTAGAGGAATTTATACCAACACCAAGAATGCCTTGTGTACTGATAAAAAAAAATGGTTGATTATTTGGGTTAAAACAGTATACACGTGATAAGGTCAACCGTAATGTTAATTAGTGGTGTTGATTAAGCACTAATCAAAAGATTGATTAAAGAGGGTGAGGGTTTAAATAAAGATAAATACAAGTGTACAAGAGATATGTTTCAGGGTCATAATTGGTTCAGGTTTGAGGTCAATTCTGGAACAGATCATAAGGAAGATTATGGGTATTTTAAGGATATGTTATGAGTAGGTCTAGGATTAGATTTTCTAGGTCTGAAAATAGATAAAACAACAAGGAATCAAGGAATTATGGTCGTGCAGAGAACTTAGGAGTGTATTATTGTTATTGGTTAATGAAGATAGCAAGGGTCAAGGGAAAAAAAAACTATTGCAAGTAGAAAGAAATGGAGAAGAAATGATAGATTGTGAGAAGATAGAAGAAATGGAGAAGAAAAGTAAAAAGAAAAAGACAATAACGAAGAGGAGAATACCTAGTAGAACCACGCGTGGAGCACCAAAACCTCAAACTAATTTCATTCCAAATCTCTAATAATTCTATCGTACAGCCCTACACCTTCTTTTATAAGGTTTTTTAAGAGTTCAAAGACAATCGTAACCCTAATCTAATGGCTATTATTCAGTACATGCAAAACAACTTATCAAAATTTTAATATATCCTAAAACTAATACTTTTTTCAAATAATCCCTTGGCCATTGAATCTTATTACAAAAATACATTTTTAAGTCAATAAACTTTGATAAAGCACTCCTAAAATCAGTAAAATGAAGACTATCTACCAAGGCTTTTTGGACCTTTTCCAAAAGCCCTCTTAGGCTTTGATGTTGGGTCTCCAAATAGAATACTTGGACTCTAACCAATACACAGTTTTTGCATTAACTCCTCCCCGTGAAAAGAACTCAACCTCGTGAGTTAGGGGGTGGACCAAGAATGTCATCTCCTCCACTGGATATGCGATGTGGCAAGTAGGATCCCGTCATCTTCTTCAGCTTCAAGTCAAGCACATCCTGGCAAGGAACCATGGTCATCTTCTGTTTGCCATGCTGAAAAGAGTATGTATTCTTGAATCCTCATGTTAGGCTTTCTTGTCATATAACCACAGTCTTTCAAATAGTACATGATGTACTTTGATAGGTAACACATCACAAAGAATTTGATCACAGAAGTTCTCAATGGAATAGGTAACAAGACACCTCTCACTAACTTTGAGATTTGTATTGTTGAGTCATGCCACTTTATATGGAACTGGATAGGGTTCTATTTTCAAGCATAAATTCTTACATGCTTCCTTAGACACTACATTAGTGCAACTACCTCCATCAATGACTAAAGCATAACTAACCATTGCATCTAATCTGCATCTGAAAAATGTTGTTGCAACGCCAATCGTCATCCTTCTTGACTTCTCAGGTAGTCAAGATGGGATACAGAATACACATAGACCTATCATCATGCTCATTCTGCTCATCTGCTAGTGCATGCTCTACCTCAAGAACCATCTTGTCGTCTGAGGTATAAATCTCCTCCTCAAGGTCATCCTCATGCATGGGCTGTTAGTTTGAAATGCCCACAACACACTGGGGACATTGAGTAGAAATGTGTTCGTATTCACCACACCTGAAACACGGTTGTTAACCTTTTGCACATAACTACCAGGATTTCAAATACGAGGGGATGTAGCGGCTCTTATTGGTCTCAATGTTGTTGTGGAGATGCCACTAGGTTGTGGCTTACTGGTTGTCCTGCCAGTAGGAAATCCAATGCTCTAGTTGACAATTCATGAAGAACTTTAAGAGAAGGCTCGTCTATAAGGAAATCCCTTTAAGTTCTCACCCACCTGATATGCAATGTGGACAACATCATCTAATGTCAGCAATCTCGTAAAACTCAAACTACCTGTAATTTGTGGGTGTAACCCTCGCTTGTACATAGCCACCATGATGTCATCATCCCACATGGCTTTGGCCTGTGGCGTTGTCAAGCGATAGATCAAGCGATAGAAATGGCTAGTGTAATCTTCCATGGACATGGTGCCCTGCTATAATTATGTGAGATGGAGATGAGCTCTCTGTCTATATCCTGGAGGCTCAAACCGTCGCTTCATGGTTGTTTTCAAATCCTCCTAATTTCTAAAGATACCCAGAATGTTGGGCAACCAACAAACAATAAGTACATAAAATGAGTGTGGCTGAAATGAGGATGCTGAGATGGATGAGTGGAAAGACTAGAAAGGATAAAATTAGG
>JAOXJP010123163.1:0-13799 GCA_025762735.1 Platanus orientalis | reverse complement strand
TATAACTTGACACAAGGTGACTAAAACTTACTGAAATCCAATGAAAAAAGCTAACCACATATTCCCCTAAATATTAGGTACCGGTTAAACTTTGACATTTCACCAGAAGTTAAGAGTTTCTGCAGGCCTTGGAAACCAGCTTGATAGACCTCAATCATTGGACAACTTGTTGCCATCTGATCATTACCAGATTTTAGACAGTAATTAAGGGCTCATAAACCTTCCCATTCTTTTTTTTTTCCTTTCTTTTCTTTTTTTTTTTTTTTTTTTTTTTTTTTGGGGGGGAGGGGGAATTGAATGGCCAGAAGTGCAGTTACATGCTATTAGCCATGGGCTGTTTACATGACCTGTGATGGACTTTCCAGATGACTTGTTCCCTTACAGTTGCTTTTTTCTCCTCTATCCTTCATTCACATGGTTGATTGCTAATCTGTCTCCATTAGAAAGTAGTTATTCATGATTGTAAACCTGGTTTTTGTCTTTCATGCTGGTCCTCCCTCCCATGATAGAAACATGGAAATACATTGTGGAGCTTTTAAGCTTGAAATGGTGACCCATTTGTAAGCATCTCTATTTTATATTGATGTGTAAAATCTCGACAAAATTGATTGGATGTAGAATCATATTTTGATTTCACTTGAATTTGTGGGTTAACTATAGTTATGACTAATTGGAGTCTTGTCTGCTATGATTATGCCATCCTATCATTGTGAAGACTGCCTTTAACTTCCTTCATAGGGGTTTACTGCTTTATTAATGGTAGTATGGATTTCAATGGATAGGTAATATATCGGATAAAGCTTCCAGGACCTGCTATATTGGGTGAAGGAAAGCCAGAAAATCAAAATCATGCCATTATTTTCACACGTGGAGAAGGCTTGCAAACCATTGATATGAACCAGGTATCATCGTATGCATGTTTGCTTAGCTTTAATGATAACTTTAGTCTCTTTGACTAATGTCAGCTTCTTTAAAATGCCCATTTTTGTAGGATAACTACATGGAAGAAGCATTCAAAATGAGGAATTTACTGGAAGAATTTCTTAAGAAAAACGATGGCGTGAGGTATCCTTCGATACTTGGACTTAGGGAGCACATATTTACCGGCAGGTAGGTGCCCTGATTTTTTTAAACTGCACTTGGTTCGAGTTGTAGTGTGTTTCATAAGAATGGACTTCATTTATTTTTTAATTGGTATGTAGCATTTGATAGTTCTTTTACTATTCTGTGCAGTGTTTCTTCCCTTGCATGGTTTATGTCAAATCAAGAGACTAGTTTTGTGACCATCGGGCAGAGACTGTTGGCCAACCCTTTGAAGTAAGATCTCTAGTCAGAGTTTCCGAACACCATATCATAGCTGTGCAGCAGGACTAGGATTTTTGCTATGGCACTATTCTATTTATTATCAGTCGTTTATCTTTAATATGATTAAAGTGTGAATGTGAAATCTAATAAAATCATAATCAATGTTTTATAAAGACAAAGAAGTAGAGAGAGTAGAAGAGAAATTAATGCAGTAATATCCAAAAGATATCTGAAATTGTATAATGTAAAGGGGCTGAAGATGAGATGGTGTAAAGGCTATATAAATCTGAAGTCTGGGACAGGCGAAAAGCTTAAAACAGAATCTGATTTGATCCAGGATAACGGTGTAACAGTGGGGTATCAAAAGTTGTATTGATGTTTAGAAAGGTCTCAACACTGGCTGATGGTTACTAGGGAATAAGACTGGACATAACAGCAGGGTAGGATAATGGGCCGTCCCAGTGCACGAGGCTCCCACCACTGCGGGGTCTAGGGAGGGTCAGATGTACACAGCCTTACCCCTGCAAGCAGAGAGGCTGTTTCCGTGAACAGGGTTGGATAATCCTTAGAGCAATTAATCTTAGTGAGGACTGGGTTCAAACAGTTGGTGTGCAGTAGATTTATACAGGTTCAGCATGTTACGAAAGGTCTGGGTTTAAAATCAAGTAAATCAGGCTTCAATTAGGACTCAACCAGGTATTCAATAGTCCACGATGAAATAAGTGTAGGGATTGAACGTGATAATGTTGTGTCTTCTAACCGCTGCTATTAAGAGTCTTCTAAGCTGGGTTTTCGTCAATACGGTCAGCACAGGTTGATGGTACATCACCACATGGGTAGTCGAATAGTCCAGGAAACACACCAGCAAGCAGCCACAGGGAATGGAATAATAGGGACTTTGTCTCTCAAGAAAATCAGTGAGAAAACATAGGAAGGGATCAGCCATAGGGATTAGAATTGGGTTTTCTGGGCCTGGAATCGAGAAAACATTAGGAAAAGGTGGGAAAGCTGATTTATAAGTTTGGGCATAAATATGCCTTCCACTAAATTGGAGTTCCTGATTAATTGAAAAAATCATTGAAATAATAATTTGAAGGTCAGCTGACGGGTGTATGGAGGCCTTTGCTACTAAACTCACTAGGTTTGAGAACATTTATAGTCTGAATACCCTCACTGTCCTTAAACAAATCACTTAGAATCACTTTGTTCGATGCACCTTCCCATCCATAACCAGTATCTTTAAGTGACTGTTAGTCACTTTTAAATCTAATTGTTTCTCTAGGACACTTAAATTCTCATAACCATCCCAGGGATGTGATGTCTATGGATTTGAATACACGGTTTGCCTCAAAACAGCTTCCAACCATTCCATACTAGTTGTTGGGAACTGCTTGGCGAAAAATTGTTGAGATTCTTGAGAATATCATTCTATGTGTGTAGGGGGCAATAATGTCAATTATTAATATATAAGGGATACTAGAGGGTTATAAATTATAACATCTTGTACATGGGCAGATCTGTCTATTTACATACATAGAGAGAGAGAGAGGAGGAGGAGAACATCATACGGGTTCTCTCTCCCATTTGACCAACCCATATCTCTTTGCTTTCTTCTTCTTCTTATCTAACCCTGAATACAGTGATCAAGGAAAACTACAATAAGCGCCAGTAAAACATCAATGCCACTTGGGAAGCTCAACTTTATTGGGTTACCATGTCTCGTAATTAATATCAAATTGAAGGCTACATCAATTTTCATGATTTTTGGTAATGAAGAGCTTATTCACTTACATGTATGCACACAAGTGCATAAAGTATGCATGAGCAGATATACTCTTCTATGTAGTAGCTTAGTAAAAAAAGGTGAGGTAAGCAAGGCTTTATTATCTATAAAAGATTTTTTTATAAATTTTAATGGCTTAATTTAGTGCAAACTTTATACAGGACAAAAGTTCTATCCAAATCAGAAACTCTGATAATGCTATCACCTTTTTTAATATATTTGATGTTTAATATACTGAACTCCATTAATTTCTATGTTTCTCCTCACAAAGGGTCCGATTTCACTATGGTCATCCGGATGTCTTCGATAGACTATTTCACCTGACGAGGGGGGGTGTGAGCAAAGCATCCAAGATTATCAATTTAAGTGAGGATATATTTGCAGGCATGATCCAAACTTTAACCTTTCTTCTCGTTGTAAGTTGAGGACTTTTACATGTGTCAAGCTTCACATGTTTATATTTCTATGTGGCCGTGGTGTGCAGGTTTCAATTCTACACTTCGTGAAGGAAATATTACTCATCATGAATACATGCAAGTTGGCAAGGGAAGGGATGTGGGTCTCAACCAAATATCTCTATTCGAGGCAAAGATAGCAAATGGGAATGGTGAGCAGACACTAAGTCGTGATGTATATAGGCTTGGACACCGTTTTGATTTTTTCCGAATGTTGTCTTGCTACTTCACCACAGTTGGTTCCTATATTAGTACCCTGGTAAGTTACAAAACTACTCTCTTTTTACGTTTTTTGCAGGTTTATTATCTCATATGATTATCTGAATTGATTTCTTGCTTTTTGACTGACAGATAACTGTGCTCACAGTCTATGTATTTCTTTATGGTCGCCTTTACCTTGTTCTTAGTGGACTTGAAGAAGGACTGGTTACGCAAACATCCATTAAGAGCATTAAGCCTCTTCAAGTGGCTCTTGCTTCTCAGTCTTTTGTGCAACTTGGATTTTTGATGTCCTTGCCTATGATAATGGAAATTGGCTTAGAAAGAGGATTCCGCACCGCACTAACTGATTTCGTAATGATGCAGTTACAGTTGGCCCCTGTATTTTTCACATTTTCTCTTGGAACAAAAACCCACTACTATGGAAGGACATTGCTTCATGGGGGTGCAGAATATAGGCCTACAGGTCGTGGATTTGTGGTGTTTCATGCCAAGTTTGCTGACAACTACAGGCTCTACTCTCGTAGTCACTTTGTCAAGGGGATTGAGCTGATGATTCTACTGATTGTGTACCAACTCTTCGGTCATTCATATAGAAGTGCAGTTGCATATGTCTTGCTCACTGTCTCTATGTGGTTCATGGTGGGCACATGGCTTTTTGCTCCCTTCCTTTTCAATCCATCAGGATTTGAGTGGCAAAAGATTATTGATGATTGGACCGATTGGAATAAGTGGATAAGTAACCGTGGAGGGATTGGTGTACCTCAAGAAAAGAGTTGGGAATCATGGTGGGAGAAGGAGCAAGAGCATCTCAGACATTCTGGGAAGCGTGGTATCATTGCTGAAATTGTATTAGCGTTGCGATTCTTTATCTACCAATATGGCCTTGTGTATCACCTGAACATAACAAAGAACACTAAAAGTGTTCTGGTACGTGTTTATTTGCAGATCTGTTCCTTACTGTTAGATAAATTTCTGAGCATTTTCTTTTCTTGGGGCTTCAGTATTAATGATAATTTCATTTACTTTTCATTGGGTTACAGGTCTATGGTGCTTCATGGCTTGTGATCATAGGAATATTGATTCTGATGAAGGTGAGTGGCTGCAATCCTTGAATATTCTAATTGTATTTCTAGAAATAACTCGAAGAGTTCAAGAGGCTTCTCTTGAGAAATTTAACTCCGCTGTACCACAATATGTAATGAGATACCAATTTGTTGCACAGATTTTCTGTTAGAGAGAAACGATCATTTAAAGTGAAAAGTCTTTGTCGTTGTTTGTTTTCCCAAATTGCTTTAGCAATTCACACACTCATGCACGCTCATGGTGCAATTTTTTATTCCTGCTGGGGTTTAGGCACTATGGGTGATATAATTTCAGGTGCAATTTCATATGCATTGTTAGACTTTTTTGGAAGTCAGGGCACTGCATCTTTGAACGCCAGAAAGGCCTAGTTTCTGTACGAGGTCTATTGCTGGGTTACGAAAATGCTATGGAGGCTGCACCTCCATGACTTCCCCACCTACCCGCCCTTGCTCAGATTCCCATGATTTCAAATTATGGGGCATGCAAGTGAGGGTTGGTCTCTTTAGCATTGATTGCTAATGGATTAATTTGTGATTATTGCTCTTGCTTGGATTGACGGGTGTGTTGGCTCTCTGCAGACTGTGTCCGTTGGAAGACGAAAATTAAGTGCAGACTTTCAGCTTGTCTTCCGGTTGATCAAGGGACTTATCTTTGTGACATTTGTTTCTATTGTGATTACTTTGATAGCATTTCCCCATATGACAGTGCGGGACATCTTTGTATGCATTCTTGCTTTTATGCCGACCGGATGGGGATTGCTTCTGGTTGGTGAATCATATCATTTACCCCTCATTTCATCTTTTCTTTATTTTCTTTTATTTTCACACATTTGTGCTTGCACTGGGACTGCCCTTTTTTTCCATATGTGCATGCACATTCACTAAAGATTAGAGTTGTTGTTCCTCTGCCTCCTTTTCTTTTTCCTGTTTTTCTTTCTTTGTGTTTGAATGCCCTTTGCTTACTTTTATCCAGATTGCGCAAGCTTGCAAGCCTTTCGTCCAACGGGCTGGATTTTGGGGATCCGTTCGGACACTCGCTCGTGGCTATGAATTTATTATGGGTTTGCTTTTGTTCTCCCCTATTGCCTTTCTGGCATGGTTCCCATTTGTTTCAGAATTCCAAACACGAATGCTATTCAACCAAGCATTCAGCAGAGGTCTACAGATCTCTCGTATTCTTGGTGGACAGAGGAAGGACCGCTCATCCAAGAATAAAGAGTAATTATGTCCTGAACAGTTATTTCACCGCATTCAATTCTTGATCTCAGGTTTTCAATTGCGTGGAGAACGGCAGATAACCTTGTTCAGATATTGTATATCCAACAAATTGATATATTTGTATATTTGTTTGTATTTCTGGACTAGAAATAGTTGGCACTGTAAATTGACTAGGTTCTGTCAGCTATCCCTCTAGTATCTACCTCTGAATTACTTTTTGGTGATTTCAAATTAATAATTACAGTTTTTAATCAATCAGTGAAATGGTGATAATTACAGTTCCATTCTGAAAGTGAATTAGGTTTCAGCTAAAATTATTAGCTGGTAATGTTCAAGGAAGAATTCTAGCAACAACCCATGAGGCAGTAGTGTTCACCAGCCTAATGCTGACTCGTAACTTGCATTGATGGTGATAGTTTACAAATTTGAGGAGATTGCTTTGTTACCTTTTCTCATGCTTCCTTGTACCTGTATCCACCTCTTAGTCCCATTGTTCTTCCAAAAAGGAAAAAAAAAATGGAGACCTTCAATGGTAGGGAAACTAGAGAGGATCATCCCCATCTCCGTAGTCCCCATAATTGTCATCTATACCTTTTTTAAAAGTTCCATGCCACTTTATCTTATGGACTAAAATACCTAGCAGTCCTTATCTATTAAGCAATAAATGATGTCTAAAATTACTTTAATGATGGAAGTTGATTATCGTCCTGATTTAGTTTTCTTTGGATCTTAGGATTGTCTCAATTTTCTAGAACTATCAGGTTCCTCTGTTTTACTATGGGATGATATCAGTAAGTGTTTTGTGTATCCCATTTTTAAAGAATATCAGTAAGTATTTTGTGTATCCTGTCATTCTAAAGAATTTGGAGTTTTCCAATAATGATTTGATTGAACTGCCTAGATGAACTATAGTGGTGAATCTGTGATTTTGGGATAATGTTGATTACCTGTGAATTGTTTCATCATTTTCAATACTGTGGCCTTCAGAATTTCGAAGAAAGTTGATTGGTTTTTTATAAAGAAAAATGCTTTATTTGGTTTTTGTTCTATTAGATTTACATCAGTGTGAGTACATTAGAACCTTCTCTTCTTTTTTTTCTGATGCTGTTATCACTATTCTTCACAATCTTTGGCCCAGTTATACTTGCTGAAAATTTACCTATAACCAAGTACACACCACCTGTTTGTTTAAAGTCCTAAGTGAAATCAGACCCAATATTTGTTGTTTTAATTGCCCTGAACTTTTATTCACTGACATATGCATTTGGTCATGTTGACATATATATTGTTCCTAATGGTTAAAACCCATTCTTTTATTCCATGACTGCTACCACCTGTTCTTGATTTCAATATTGATCCTATATATAGTTGCATTGAAGTGTATGGCTGCCTATATTTCTGATACTTGTAAAGGTTCTTCTTAGTGAGTTGTTGGACTGCTATTAAATCTAATTTAGGTTGATAAAGTATGGTTTGTATCTAATTTTTGTTTTGTACTTTATTGGTCTTGTTATTGGCATTATTAGGAGTTGAATCAAATCCTATCTTTTTACCAGAGTTCAAAGTGGACATAGCTTATGAATAAGAATCAGGTTTATGCATAGTTATGGCTTTGAATCATCTTCCTATGATCTCTATAGGCAATTGAATTCATGCAAATCTTATTTTCTACATGCATCCATCCTACATCAATTTTGGTATTGGAGTCACGGTCAGTTCTTGCATTAGTTTAGATTAGATTGTATATTAGTTGTATTTTATTTACATTAGCATCATCCTTAGCTAGTTTCATAATTTGCATGTTAGTTTAGTAGTTTGCATCTTAGTTTCGTAGTTTTCATACCCTTAAGAGTCAATTTAGTGCATGCCCACACACTTTGGGATGGATTATCACCCCAAGATGGCTGCAAACAATCATGGTCAAGCCCAAGCCTTGGGAGATCTAAGTGCCCAGATGAATGAACCGATGAGAACCCTGAATGCATTTCGTAGAATAAACAAGTAGGCAGCTCACAGCTAGGATAGATACTTTCAGACCTCAAAGCGAGCATTCCATAGAACATGCTCTTTCACGAGAGTCGGGTAGGGGTAATGGTCAAGCAAATGGCCCAATGAGAGGGCGAGATAGGGGTAGAACTGCATCTAGATCAAAAACATGGTGATTATAATGATATTGTAATCAGATCGGTTAGGCTTGAACCCCCTACATTTGATGGTCGCCTTGACCTTAAGGTATTTCGGGACTGGATATCTAATTTGGATCATTACTTTGATTGGTATGATATGTCAGAAGGTCATAGAGCTACGTTTGCCAAGGTGAAGTTGATTGGTCAAGCAAAGCTATACTGGACCACAGTAGAACGCCAACTTCAGGCAAGAAGGGAAGAGCCTATTAATTTTTGGAATGAGATGAAGGAGAAGCTCAGAGAGAAGTATATGCCTCGTATATGCCTCAATCTTATCAAACTAGGCCTCTAGATAAGTGGCAGCCCTTACGGCAGGAGAGCATGTCCAGCACTGACTATATCGCACGGTTTGATGAGTTCATGATGAGATGCGATGTTGTCAAGGATCCTTCAGTCACTTTGTCTAAATTTAGAATGGGACTTCAACTTGAACTCTAAAGAGAATTGATTCCTCATAACATTACCACCCTAGAGGAAGCATATAATATGGTATAAGAGTTAGATCAGTACTTGAGACCCCAAGCCCCATGTACTTTTGAGATCCTTCGTAGTGAGCGTAGACCTTGTGTATCCAATAGTAGGCCTCTGGCTCAGGGACAATCTTCCAAAGGTTCTTCAAACAACTCCAAGCCCACTCAGAATAACAAGGGTAAAGGAATTGTTAGGGAAAAACTACGTAGTGATCCAAATCAATGCTACAGGTTCCTAGGATATGGCCACAAAGCAATTCAGTATCCTACAAGAAAGCCTACCACAACTAACTAGTATATAGGTGATACTAAGGAGAGTAAGAGTGGCCCTCGAGATGAAAATATAGGGGATGCACTAGATGAGGAACTTTATATACCTCCAAGTTCTCCTAGTGATGAAGAACAAGAGGGTGATGAGGACCGAGTGATGTTCATTAGGGAGATGTCCGACTACCTTTATTCTTGAGAATTTACATCCTTGATGGTGGTTAGATGTGCCCTCACCCAATAGAAGCCAGAGGATGATTGGCATAGGACATCCATCTTTTATACCAGAAGAATCGTAAAGCCATCGTCAATAGTGGGAGTTGCACCAATTTGGTGTTCGCTGAGAATGTGAAACGTCTAGGACTCTTGCCAGTTTCCTAGCCATACAAAGTGGTGTGGATGGATAAATCATCAATTCCTGTGTCTCATAGGTGTCAATTCCTTATAGATTTTTCTTCATATAAGGACACCTTATGGTGTGATGTTGTGCCTATGGATGTAGGCCACATCATACTTGGTCAACTTTGGCTGTATAACATGGATGTAACACTATTTTGTCGCTCAAACATGTGTACATTTGTTTCCCAAAGTAAGAAGATCAAATGGGTTTCTCTCCCGCCAAAGACAAACCCTAAGAATAAGAGTAAGGTGAATAAGGGTAAAAGTGTCAAAGAAAATAAAACAAAAGTCTTTTATATCATTGGATCAAAAGAATTTGAACAAGAAGTCAAGGAGGGAGCCATTATTTTTCTTTAATAACAAAAAAGGCTACTCTTGAATCTGATTTTGAGTATCCTCTTGAGGTAGAGTCAAGCTTGAGGGAGTTTCAGGACATGTACATCCAACACACAATAGACTTGGTTCCTTGAGCGACTTTACCAAATCTTTCTCTCTACCAAATGAATCCTACAGAACGTGCGAAATTAAAGAAGCAAGTTGATGAGCTTATGAAAAAATGATTCATTAAGGAGAGCATGAGCCCATGTGTCGCTCATGCACTCCTCACACCCCAGAATGATGGATCTTGGAGAATGTATGGATAGCATGGTCATAAATTAAATCACAGTGAGGTACAAGTTTCCTATTCCTAGACGAGATATGTTAGATATAATGGTTGGTGCCACCATTTTTTTTCTAAAATAGATCTTAAAAGTGGTTACCATCAAATTTCGTCTAAGAGATAAATGGAAACCGCCTTCAAGACGAAGGATGGGCTCTACAAGTGGCTTGTCATGCCCTTTGGACTTTCCAACGCTCCAAGCACTTTTATGAGGGTAATGGCGCAAGTGTTGAGGCCATTTATTGGAAAAAATTTAGTCATGTATTTTTTATGACATTTATTTTTAAAGTAACAATAAGGAACAACACCTGAATCACCTGAGGAAGGTCTGTGACATTCTTATGAAAGAAAAGCTATAAGCTAACTTGAAGAAGTGTTCGTTCTTGTCTTCATGTGTTGTTTTCTTAAGGTTTGTAGTGTCAGCTGAAGGGATGTCCACGGATCTTGAAAAGGTCTAAGTTATAGTTGAGTGGCTAAAACCTAAAAATATTCATGAGATACACAGTTTTCATGGTCTGACTACCTCTTATAGGCGGTTCATTTGAGGGTTTAGTACAATGATGGCCCCTATTATTGATTATATTAAGACATGGGAGTTTCGCTATACTAACTAAACATCAAAAGCTTTTAAGAGATTAAGTCTAAGATGATTGATGTTCTTGTCATGCACCTTCCAGACATTTCCAAAGTCTTTGAAGTGGCATGTGATGCGTCTGTTGTTGGAATAGGGGGAGTATTGAGTCAAGAGGGACACTAGGTAGCCTATTTTAGTGACAAACTAAATGAGTTCAAACAAAAATACTCGACCTATGATAAGGAATTCTATGCAGTTGTATAGGTCTTAAGATGTTGGAGACATTATTTGCAACCACAAGAATTTGTGTTATTTTCCAACCACAAGGCTTTAAGTCACCTTGGCTCTCAAAAGAAACTCAACCCAAGACATGCAAAGTGGGTTGGATTCCCTCAAGAGTACACTTTTGTGTACAAACATAAAGTTGGAGTAGAGAACAAGCCTATAGATGCTCTAAGCCATAAAATAACCTTACTACAAATAATGAGTATCAAGGTGACTAGGTTTGAGAAATTGAAAGAGGATTATGAGGCATGCCTAGATTTCAGAGAGGTGTTTGCTTCTTCATTGAGCGACCAGTCAAGGAACAATTATGAGTTTATATTGCAAGATGGGTATCTTTTTCGATGCACTCGCCTTTGTATTCCCCTCACCTCAGTGCGTGATTTCCTTATTTAAGAATTACATGTAGGAGGTATTACCAGTCATTTCAACATGGGCAAGACCATTGCTGTTGTGGATGATAGATTTTATTGACCAAGTCTCAAGAGAGATATGGCTAGGATAGTGAAGCAATGTCGTACTTGTCAACTAGAAAAGCAAAGGAAACAAACTACAAGATTATATATTCGTTTGCTAATTCCTCACATTCATTGGCAGGATGTGAATATGGATTTTTTGTTAGGCCTACCTAAGACTCCTAGGAAACACGATTCCATTTTTGTAGTAATTGACTGTTTTTTCTAAAATCCCCCATTTCATACCTTGTTTGAAAACCTCAGATGCATCTAAGATTGTCAAACTCTTCTTTGACGAGGTTGTTAAATTGCATGGGGTTCCTCAGTCCATAGTGTCTAATCAAGATGTCAAGTTTGTTAGCTATTTTTTGAAGACATTATGGAGGATGATGGGTACTCGGCTTCAGTTTTCATTAGCCTACCACCCTCAGACTAAAGTGGTTAATAAAAGTGTGGGTAGTCTTTTGCGTTGTTTGGTGGGTGATCACCTTAGGTTGTGAGACAATGTACTATCAGTAACTAAGTTTGCTTATAATAATTCTATCAATAGGACCATAGGAATGAGCCCATTTGAGACAATCATTGGTTACAAGCCTAGGACACCTATAGACCTCATACCCATGCCAACTACACATAGGCCTTCTAAGTCTACATCTACATTTGCACAAGATATATATTTTTTGCATGATGAGATCAAAAGGAAGATTACAATGAGCAATTATATGTATAAACAATCGGTTGATTCACGTTGTGTTTACCACAAGTTCTAGGAGGGAGATTCTATTATGGTTCAACTTAGATCTGAGCAGTTCCAGCTTAGAATTGCAAAGAAATTACATGCCTATAGTTCTTGACCTTATAAAGTGTTAAAACGGGTTGGACCAAATGCATATGTTCTTGACCTACCCTTAGATTTAGGAATCAGCTTCACATTCAATATTGAGGACCTTATGCCTTATCACAGTTCATCTACTACCATTAGTGATTCATTCTCAGACAAACAAATTCCACTCACACATTTTCCTCATCCTATTCCACCTTTGGCACGTAGACGGGAGGTGAACAAGGATATGCTTGACGAGCAGACAGTTTCAACTAAACAAAGGGACTATCAAAGGTACCTTGTTAAATGGAAAGACCGACCTGAGACAGAGAGTACATAGCTGACATAGGAGGATCTTTAAAGATTGGATATAGATTTGTTAGATAAATGTTTTTGCCAAAGGCAAATTCTTCTTAGACACGGGGAGTTGATGCAGACATCGAGGATTGTGACATGCCCTTTAGAGTGTACCAGCGTAGGAGAAGCCTCAGGATTTGGTTCGAGAGAGTTGTGTGGGGCTCACTTACAATAGCTATGTGGGACCTACAAGAAGCATTATCTAGTTGGGCTTGTGACATGTCATGGAGCCATTAGTATTGTTGTTTTATTTTATTTTCTTTTTTTTTTTTAATGTTTTATGATTATAAGATATAGATGGGGTTTTGGTTTTAATTTGGGACTGGGGATTTTATATTTTGTTGAGGGGGTATGTGGAAGAGAGGTTTATTTAAGACTTAGAAAGAGGGGAAACTACTATTGTAATTGGCCCCTTATTAATATGTTGGGGCATGTTGACAAGGAGGGTTACGAAGAGATTTCTTATTTAAAGGGGGCAAAACCCCCCTATTGTACAACATTGATCAATTGGAATGATTTTATTTTTTGGTTTCTTCAAGCTATCGGCTGAGAAGACGAAGACCTACGACTGGACTTCTATGCCCTAAGACTA
The DNA here is from genome assembly GCA_025762735.1 of Platanus orientalis. Lineage (NCBI taxonomy): Eukaryota > Viridiplantae > Streptophyta > Magnoliopsida > Proteales > Platanaceae > Platanus > Platanus orientalis. Next base: position 668 of record JAOXJP010123163.1, on the reverse strand, counting down.
GTAGCAAATTGAGGTGCGAGTCCTCAACCTAGCAGGTCAGTTTTTACATGACAACCTCCTCCCCATCTTCTCCCTCTCTTTTTTCTTCTACCATACTGTTTTCATAACCCTAAACCCCACCCTTTATAATCCCTGCAACAACTTTGGACCCTTCCTCCTTACTGTTTAAAACCAAAACAGCAATCGCATACCTATTGTATCCTACTATTGACCAAAATCTCAGTCAGCCCACAAAGATCATCAACCAATATGATAAAAACAAGAACAGGTTACCTTATGCCTTTGACAAACCAGTTTAATGGATTGGGTTTGGTTTAGTTTAAACAAACTCTTTCTAGATAAGGTTGTGATGAAGTGTCATGAGAGTAAATATCACTCACACACCTTTGAATAAGTATATAAGAGGTTAAGACAAGAATGAGAAGAGTGAGAAACGAGGAAAGAATTCCCATCCAATTTTATATGAGATACGGTCATACCCCTCCTCTATTTATACTTATCTAAAGGATGTGAGGGAAAAAACACTTTTATCTAGATAACTCTTGCTATATGTGATACTCGTAAATCTAGGGTTGTGAACACAACTCTTTCTCTATGTACACAACTTTTTATGAGAGAAAGAATGGATAAGGTTGTGTTGGTTGAGAAACTCAACCAACATAACTCTT
>JAOXJP010123152.1:0-13799 GCA_025762735.1 Platanus orientalis | reverse complement strand
GGGGTTGTGGTGAAAAACTCCTCTAGAGAGAACCACACTATGTGTGTCTAGGATTATGTAACACAACTCCTCAAAATGGTACATTGTAATGCATGTGGGGCTTGTGGCACAAAACTAACAAATTAGGTGCGAATTTTGGCACATCTGGGCTGCTAGTGCATGAATGATTCAAACGCACCAAAGATCTCCACGATAGAGCTTGTGGTACACAACTCCAAAAAATGGAACGATGTCATACATGTGTCGGATTATGGTGCTACATTTCGAGATAAAGGTAAGACGTTACGTATGTGTGGGCTTGTGCTGTGGAACAACTAAACGAGGGACAAAGTTACACACATCTGCCTTGTGGTTGATAACTCCTATTTAAGGTTAGAAATTATGCACACGGGGGATTGTCGTGAACATCCACTATAAATGGTCCGAAATCATGCACGTGTGGAGTATTAGCTTGTAACCCCTAAAATGGGACAAAGTTATACGAGTGTTTGCTTGTGGTTTACAACTTGTGTAAATGGGCAAAACTTATGCATGTGTGGGGCTAGTGTTGTAAAACTCTTAAATTAGGTACAAAAGAAGGCACGTGTGGGATTGTGGTGGAAAACACCTCAAGAGAGAACCAACCCATACCTGTGTGGGATTAAGCAACACAACTCCTCAAAATGGTACAACGTAATGCACGTGGGGCTTGTGGCACAAAACTAATAAATTACGCGCTAATTCTGGCACATCTGGGCCTGTAGTGCATGAATGATTCAAACACACCAAAGATCAGCACATTTGGGCTTGTAGTACACAACTCCCAAAAAGGTTACGATGTCACACATGTGTGGGATTATGGTGCTTCATTTTCAGAGAAAGGTAGGGCGTTAGGTACGTGTGGGCTTGTTTTGTAGAACAACTAAATGAGGGACAGAGTTACGCACATCTACCATGTGGTTCATAACTCCTATTTAAGGATAGAAATTTTGCACACGGGGGATTGTCTTTAACATCCACTATACATGGTCCGAAATCATGCACGTGTGCAGTATTAGCGTGTAACCCCTAAAATTGGATAAAGTTATGAGGGTGTGGGCTTCTGGTTCACAACTTCTGTAACTGGGAAAAAATTATGCATGTGTGGGACTAGTGTTGCAAAACTCTTAAATTAGGTACGAAAGAATGCACGTGCAGGATTGTGGAGAAAAAGTCCTCAAGAGAGAACCAACCAATACCTGTGTGGGATTAAGCTACACAACTCCTCAAAATGGTACAATATAACACACGTGGGGCTTGTGGCACAAAACAAATAAATTAGGTGCGAATTCTGGCACATCTGGGCTTGTAGGGCATGAATGATTCAAACGCACCAAAGATCAGCACGTTTGGGCTTGTGGTACAGAACTCCAAAAAATGTTACGATGTCACACACGTGTGGGATTATGGTGCTTCATTTTCAGGTAAAGGTAGGGCGTTACGTACTTGTGGGCTTGCTTTGCAGATCAACTAAATGAGGGACAAAGTTACGCACATCTGCCTTATGGTTCATAACTCCTATTTAAGGTTAGAAATTATGCACATGGGGGATTGTGGTTAACATCCACTATAAATGGTGCGAACTAATGCACGTGTGGAGTATAAGTGTGCATCCATAAAATGTGCCAATGTTGTGCATGTGTGGGGCTAGTTTTGCAAAACTCTTAAATTAGGTTCGAAAGAAGGCACGTGTGGGATTGTGGTGGAAAACTGCTCAAGAGAGAACCAACCCATGCCCGTGTGGGATTAAGCTACACAACTCCTTAAAATGGTACAATGTAATGCACGTGGGGCATCTGGCACAAAACTAACAAATTAGGTATGAATTCTGGCACACTTGGGCTTGTAGTGCATGAGTGATTCAAATGCACCAAAGATCAGCACATTTGGGCTTGTGGTACACAACTCCAGAAAATGTAACGATGTCACACACTTGTGGGATTATGGTGCTTCTTTTGCAGATAAAGGTAGGGCGTTACGTATGTGTGGGCGTGTGTTGCAGAAAAACAAAATGAGGGACAAAGTTATGCACATCTGCCTTGTGGTTCATAACTCCTATTTAAGGTTAGAAATTATGCACACGGGGGATTGAGCGGAACAACCTCTTTAAATGGTACAAAATAATGCACGTGTAGAGTATAAGTGTGCATCCATAAAATCTGACAAAGTTGTGCATGTGTGGGGCTAGTTTCGCAAAACTCTTAAAATAGCTAAGAAAGAAGGGACGTGTGGGATTGTGGTGAAAAACTCCACAAGAGAGAACAAAGCAATGTATCTGTGGGATTAAGTGACACAACTCCTAAAAATGTTACAATGCAACACACGTCGGGCTTGTGGCACAAAACTGACAAATTAGGTGCGAATTTTGATACATTTGGGCTTGTTCTGAATGAATGATTCAAATACACCCAAGATTTGCACGTTTGGGCTCACGGTGCAAAACTCCAATAATTTTTACGATGTCACACACGTGTGGGATTATGGAGCGACATTTGAAGATAAAGGTAAGACGTTACATACGTGTGGGCTTATGTTGCAGAACTCCTATTTGACGCACATAGTTACGCACATCTGCCTTGTGGTTCATAACTCCCTTTTATGATAAGAAATTATGCACACGGGGGATTATGGTGAACATCCACAAGAAATGGTCCAAAATCATGCATGCGTGGAGTATTAGCTGGTAACCCCTAAGATGTGACAAAGTTGTGCAGGTGTGAGCTTGTGGTGCATAACTTCTATAAATGAGAAAAACATATGCATGTGCGGGGCTAGTGTTGCAATACTCTTAAATTAGGTACGAAAGAAGGCACGTGTGGGATTGTGGTGAAAAACTACTCAAGAGAGAACCAAGGTATGTGTGAGTGGGATTAAGCAACACAACTCTTAAAACTATTACAATGCAACGCACATGGGGCTTATGGCATAAAATAGACAAATTTGGTGCGAAGTTTGGCACATCTGGGCTTGTTGTGTATGAATGGTTCAAATACACCAAAGATCTGCACGTTTGCAGTGCAAAACTCCAAAAATGTTACGATGTCACACACGTGTGGGATTATGCTGCTACATTTTAAGATAAAGGTAAGACGTTGCATACGTGTGGGCTTATGTTGCAGAACTCCTAATTGACGCACGAAGTTACGCACATCTGCCTTGTGGTTGATAACACCTATTTAAGGTTAGAAATTAAGCACACGTGGGATTGTGGTGAACATCCACTAGAAATAGTCTAAAATCATGCACGTGTGGACTATTAGCATGTAACTCCTAAAATGGGACAAAGTTCTGCAGGTGTGGGCTTGTGGTGCACAACTTCTATAAATGGGCAAAACTTTTGCATGTTCCAATACTTTTAAATTAGGTATGAAGAAGGCACGTGTGGGAATGTTGCGAAAAACTCCTCAAGAGAGAAGCAAGCAATGAGTGTATGGGATTAAGCAACACAACTCCTTAAAATGGTACAATGTAACGCATGTGGGGCTTGTGGCATAAAACTAGCAAATTAGGTGCGAATTTTGACACATCTAGGCTTGTAGTGCATGAATGATTCAAACGAACCAAAGATCTAGACGTTTGAGCTTGCGGTACACAACTCCAAAAAATGTTACGATGTCATCCACGTGTGGGATTATGGTGCTTCATTTTGAGATAAAGGTAAGATGTTACGTATGTGTTGGCTTGTGTTGCAGAACAACTAAATGTGGGACAAAGTTACGAACATCTGCGTTGTCGTTCAAAACTCCTATTTAAGGTTAGAAATTATACACACGGCAGATTATGGTGAACATCCACTATATATGGTCCGAAATCATGCACGTGTGGAGTATTAGTGTGTAACACCTAAAATGGGAGAAATTTATGCAGGTGTGGGCTTGTGGTGCACAACTTGGGTAAATGGGCAAAATTTATGCATGTGGGTGGCTGGTGTTGCAAAACTCTTAAATTAGGTATGAAAGAAGGCTCGTGTGGGATTGTGGTGAAAAAATCCTCAAGAGAAAACCAACCTATGCGTGTGTGGGATGAAGCAACACAACTCCTCAAAAAGGTACATTGTAACGCACGTGGGGCTTGTGGTACGAAACTAACAAATTAGGTGTGAATTCTGGCACATCTGGGCACGTAGTGCATGCATGATTCAAACGCACCAAAGATCAGCACGTTTCGGCTTGTGGTACACAACTCTAAAAAATCTTACGAAGTCACACAGGTGTCTTTCATTTGAGATAATGGTAAGGCGTTACGTACGTGTGGGCTTGTGTTGCAGAACAACTAAATGAGGAACAAAGTTAGGCACATCTTCCTTGTGGTTCATAACTCCTATTTAAGGTTAGAAATTATGCACACGAGGGATGCTGGTGAACATCCACTATAAATTGTCCAGAATCATGCACGTGTGGAGTATTACCGTGTAACCCCTAAAATGGGACAAAGTTCTACGGGTGTGGGCTTGTGGTGCACAATTCTATAAATGGGCAAAACTTATGCATATGTGGAGCTAGTGTTGCAAAACTTTTAAATTATGCATGGAAGAAGGCACGTATGGGATTGTGGTGAAAAACTAATCAAGAGAGAACCAAGCTATGCGTGTACAAGATTAAGCAACACAACCCCTCAAAATGGTACAATGTAATGCACGTGGGGCTTGTGGTGCAAAACTAACAAATTAGGTGCGAATTCTGGCACCTCTGGGCATGTAGTGCATAACTGATTCAAATGCCCCAAAGATCAGCACGTTTGGGCTTGTGGTACACAACTCCAAAAATGTTACGAAGTCACACACATGTGGGATTATGCTGCTTCCATTTGAGATAAAGGTAAGGCGTTACGTATGTGTGGGCTTGTGTTGCAGAACAACTAAATGAGGGACAAAGTTAGGCACATCTGCCTTGTGGTTCATAACTCCTATTTAAGGTTAGAAATTATGTACACGAGGGATGCTGGTGAACATCCACTATAAATTATTCCGAATCATGCACGTGTGGAGTATTAGCGTGTAACCCCTAAAATGGGACAAAGTTCTGCGGGTATGGGCTTGTGGTGCACAACTTCTATAAATCGGCAAAACTTATGCATATGTGGAGCTACTACTGCAAAACTTTTAAATTAGGTATGGAAGAAGGCACGTGTGGGAGTGTGGTTAAAAACACGTCAAGAGAGAACCAAGCTATGCGTGTACGGGATTAAGCAACACAACTCCCCAAAATGGTACAATGTAACGCATGTGGGGCTTGTGGCACAAAACTAACAAATTAGGTGCGAATTTTGGCACATCTGGGCTTGTAGTGCATGAATGATTCAAACGCTCCAAAGATCTGCATGTTTGAGCTTGTGGTACAAAACTCAAAAAAATGATACGATGTCACACATGTGTGGGATTATGGTGCTTCATTTTGAGAAAAAGGTAAGACGTTATGTACGTGTGGGCTCTTGTTGCAGAACTCCTAAATGAGGGACAAAATTTCCGCACATCTGCCCTGTTGTTCATAACTCCTATTTAAGGTTGGAAATTAATTACACTAGGGATTGAGGTGAACATCCACTTTAAATGGTCTGAAATAATGCACATGTCGAGTATAAGTCTGTAGCCATAAAATGTGACAAAGTTCTACATTTGTGGGGCCAATTTTGTAAAACTCTTAAATTAGGTACGAAAGAAGGCGTGTGTGGGATTGTGGGGAAAAACCCCTCAAGAGAGAACCAAGCTATGTGTGAGTGGGATTAAGCAACACAAGTCCTCAAAATGTTACAATGCAAGCACGTGGGGCTTGTGGCACAAAACGGACAAATTAAGTGCGAATTTTGGCACATCTGGGCTTGTTGTGTATGAATGATTCAAATACACCAAAGATCCGCACGTTTGGGCTTGCGGTGTAAATCTCCAAAAAATGTAACGATGTCACACATGTGTGCGATTATGGTGCTACATCTTGAGAAAAAGGTAAGATGTTACGTACGTGTGGGCTTATGTTGTAGAACCCCTATTTGATGCACAAAGTTATGCACATCTCCCTTATGGCTCATAACTCCTACTTAAGGTTAGAAATTAAGTACATGGGGGATTGTGGTGAACATCCACTAGACAAGGTCCAAAATCATGCACGTGAGGAGTATAAGCTTGTAACCCCTAAGATGTGACAAAATTGTGCAGGTGTGGGCTTGCGGTGCATAACCTCTATAAATGGCCAAAACTTATGCATGTGCGGGCCTAGTGTTGCAAAACTCTTAAATTAGGTACGAAAGAAGGCACGTGTGGGATTGTGGTGAAAAACTCCTCAAGAGAGAACCAAGCTATGTGTGTGTGGGATTAAGCGACACAACTCCTCCAAATGTTACAATGCAACGCACGTGGGGCTTGTGGCACAAAACTGACAAATTAGGTGCGAAGTTTGGCACATCTGGGCTTGTTGCGTATGAATGATTCAAATACACCAAGGATCTGCAACTTTGCGCTTGTGGTGCAAAACTCCAAAAAATGTTACGATGTCACACACGTGCGGGATTATGCTACTACATTTTGAGATAAAGGTAAGACGTTACGTACGTGTGGGCTTATGTTGCAGAACTCCTAATTGTCGCACAAAGTTACGCACATCTGCCTTGTGGTTCATAACTCCTTTTTATGGGTAGAAATTATGCAGACAGGGGATTATGGTGAAACATCCACTAGACATGGTCCGAAATTCATGCATGTGTGGAGTATTAGCGTGTAGCCCCAAAAATGGGACAAAGTTATGCGGGTGAGGGTTTGTGGTTCACAACTTCTATAAATGGGCAAAACTTATGCATGTGTGGGGTTTGTGTTGCAAAACTGTTAAATTAGGTACAAAAGAAGGCACATGTGGGATTGTGGTGAAAAACTCCTCAATGGAGAACCAACCTTTGCCTGTGTGGGATTAAGCAACAAAACTCCTCAAAATGGTATAATGTAACACCCATGGGACTTGTGGCACAAAACTAACAAATTAGGTGCGAATTCTGGCACATCTGTTCTTGTAGTCCATGAATGATTCAAACGCACCAAAGATCTACACGTTTGGGCTTGTGGTACACAACTCCAGAAAATGTTGCGATGTAACACACATGTGGGATTATGGTGCTTCATTTTGAGATAATGGTAGGGCGTTACGTACGTGTGGGCTTGTGTTGCAGAACAACTAAATGAGGGACAGAGTTACACAGATTTGCCTTGTGGTTCATAACTCCTATTTAAGGTAAGAAATCATGCACACAGGGTTGTGGTGAACATCCTCTTTAAATGGTCCAAAATAATGCACATGTGGAGTGTAAGTGTGCATCCATAAAATGTGACAAAGTTGTGCATGTGTGGGGCTAGTTTTCCCAAACTCTTAAATTAGGTACGAAAGAAGGCACATGTGGGATTGTGGTGAAAAACTTCTCAAGAGAGCACCATGCTATGTGTGTGTGATTAAACAACACAACTCCCCAAAATGTTACAATACAATGCATCTGGGGTTGTGGCACAAAACTTAAAATTAGGTGCGAATTTTGGCACATTTGGGCTTCTTGTGTGAGAATGATTCAAATACACCAAAGATCTGCATGTTTACGCTTGCGGTGCAAAACACCAAAAAATGTTACGATGTCGCAAACGTGTGGGATTACGGTGCTACATTTTGAGATAAAGGTAAGACATTACGTACATGTGGGCTCATGTTGCAGAACTCCTATTTGATGCAAAAAGTTAAGCACATCTGCCTTGTGGTTCATCACTCCTATTTGAGGTTAGAAATTATGCACACGGGGGATTGTGGTGAACATCCACTAGACATGGTTCGTAATCATGCCCGTGTGGAGTATAAGCTTGCAACCCCTAAGATGTGACAAAATTGTGTAGGTGTGGGCTTGCGGTGCATAACCTCTATAAATGGCCAAAACTTATGCATGTGTGGGCCTACTGTAGCAAAACTCTTAAAATAGGTACGAAAGAAGACACGTGTGGGATTGTGGCGAAAAACTACTTAAGAGAAAACCAAGCTATGTGTGTGTGGGATTAAGCAACACAACTCCTAAAAATGTTACAATGTAATGCACGTGGGGCTTGTGGCAATAAACTGACAAATTAGGTGGGAAGCTTGGCACATCTGGGCTTGTTGTGTATGAATGATTCAAATACTCCAAAGATCGGCAGGTTTGGGCTTGCGGTGCAAAAGTCCAAAAAATGTTACGATGTCACACATGTGTGGGATTATGCCGCTACATTTTGGGATAAAGGTAAGACGTTACGTACGTGTGGGCTTATGTTGCAGAACTCCTAATTGACGCACAAAGTTACGCACATCTGCCTTGTAGTTGATAACACCTATTTAAGGTTAGAAATTAAGCACACGGGGGATTGTGGTGAACATCCACTAGAAATGGTCTGAAATCATGCACGTGTGGAGCATCAGTGTGTAACCCCTAAAATGAGACAAAGTTCTGCGGGTGTGGGCTTGTGGTGCATAACTTCTATAAATGGACAAAACTTATGCATGTGTGCAGCTAATGATGCAAAACATTTAAATTAGGTATGGAAGAAGGCACGTGTGGGAATGTGGTGAAAAACTCCTCAAGAGAGAAGCAAGCTATTAGTGTATGAGATTAAGCAACACAACTCCTCAAAATGGTACATTGTAACGCATGTGGGGCTTGTGGCACAAAACTAAGAAATTAGGTGCGAATTCTGGTACATATGTGTGCTTGTAGTGCATGAATGATTCAAATACACCAAAGATCTACACGTTTGGGCTTGTGGTACACAACTCCAAAAAATGTTACGATATCACACACATGTGGGATTTTGGTGCTTCATTCTGAGATAAAGGTAGGGCGTTACGTACGTGTGGGCTTGTGTTGCAGAACAACTAAATGAGGGACAAAGTTACACACATCTGCTTTATGGTTCATAACTCCTATTTAAGGTTAGAAATGATGCACACGGGGGACTGTGGTGAACATCCACTTTAAATGGTCCAAAATAATACACGTGTGGAGTGAAAGTGTGCATCCATAAAATGTGACAAAGTTGTGCATGTGTCGGGCTAGTTTTTGAAACTTTTAAATTATGAACGAAAGAAGGCACATGTGGGATTGTGGTGAAAAAATCTGCAAGTGAGCACCAAGCTATGTGTGTGTGGGATTTAACAATACAACTCCCCAAAATGTTACAATACCACGCATGTGGGGTTGTGGCACAAAACTAAAAAATTAGGTGCGAATTTTGGCACATTTGGGCTTCTTGTGTGTGAATGATTCAAATACACCAAAGATCTGCACGTTCGGGCTTACGGTGCAAAACTCCAAAAAATGTTACGATGTCATACACGTGTGGGATTATGGTGCTACATTTTGAGACAAAGGTAAGATGTGACGTACATGTGGGCCTTTGTTGTGGAACTCCTATTTGACGCACAAAGTTACGCACATCTACCTTGTGGTTCATAACTCCCATTGACGGTTAGAAATTTTGCACACAGGGGATTACAGTGAACATCCACAAGAAATGGTCCGAAATCATGCATGTGTGCAATATTAGCGGGTAACCCCTAAGATGTGACAAATTTGTGCAGTTGTGGGCTTGTGGTGCATAGCTTCTACAAATGGGAAAAACTTATGCATGTGAAGGGCTAGTGTTACAAAACTCTTAAATTAGGTATGAAAGAAGGCACGTGTGGGATTGTGGTGAAAAAACTACCCAAGAGAGAACCTAGCTATGTGTGTGTGGGATTAAGCGACACAACTCCTCCAAATGTTACAATGCAACGCACGTGGGGCTTGTGGCACAAAACTGACAAATTAGGTGCGAAGTTTGGCACATCTGGGCTTGTTGCGTATGAATGATTCAAATACACCAAGGATCTGCAACTTTGCGCTTGTGGTGCAAAACTCCAAAAAATGTTACGATGTCACACACGTGCGGGATTATGCTACTACATTTTGAGATAAAGGTAAGACGTTACGTACGTGTGGGCTTATGTTGCAGAACTCCTAATTGTCGCACAAAGTTACGCACATCTGCCTTGTGGTTCATAACTCCTTTTTATGGGTAGAAATTATGCAGACAGGGGATTATGGTGAAACATCCACTAGACATGGTCCGAAATTCATGCATGTGTGGAGTATTAGCGTGTAGCCCCAAAAATGGGACAAAGTTATGCGGGTGAGGGTTTGTGGTTCACAACTTCTATAAATGGGCAAAACTTATGCATGTGTGGGGTTTGTGTTGCAAAACTCTTAGTGTATGGGATTAAAGAATAAAACTCCTCAAAATGGTACAATGTAACGCATGTGGGGCTTGTGGCATAAAACTAAGAAATTAGGTGTGAATTTTGACACATCTGGGCTTGTAGTGCATGAATGATTCAAACGAACCAAAGATCTAGACGTTTGAGCTTGCTGTACATAACTCCAACAAATGTTATGATGTCATACACATGTGGGATTATGGTGCTTGTTGTGTATGAATGATTCAAATACACCAAAGATTTGCACGTTTGGGCTTGCGGTGCAAAACTCCAAAAAATGTTATGATGTCACACACCTGTGGGATTAAGCTGCTACATTTCGGGATAAATGTAAGACATTACGTACGTGTGGGCTTATGTTGCAGAACTCCAAATTGATGCACAAAGTTGCGCACATCTGCCTTGAGGTTGATAACACCTATTTAAGGTTAGAAATTAAGCACACAAGGGATTGTGGTGAACATCCACTAGAAATGGTCCGAGATCATGCATGTGTGGAGTATTAGCGGGTAACCCCTAAAATGGGACAAAGTTCTGCAGGTGTGGGCTTGTGGTGCACAACTTCTATAAATGGGAAAAACTTACGCATGTGTGGAGCTAGTGTTGCAAAACTTTTAGTGTATGGGATTAAACAATAAAACTCCTCAAAATGGTACAATGTAACGCATGTGGGGCTTGTGGCACAAAACTAAGAAATTAGGTGCGAATTTTGACACATTTGGGCCTTTAGTGCATGAATGATTCAAACGAACCAAAGTTCTAGACGTTTGAGCTTGCTGTACATAACTCCAAAAAATGTTATGATGTCATACACATGTGGGATTATGGTGCTTCATTTTGAGATAAAGGTAAGACGTTACGTATGTGTGGGCTTGTGTTGCAGAACCATAAAATGAGGGATAAAGTTATGCACATCTGTCTTGTGTTTCATAACTCCTATTTAAGGTTATAAATTATGCACACAAGGGATTGTGGTGAACATCCACAATAAAAGGTCCGAAATCATGCACGTGTGGAGTATTAGTGTGAATCCCTAAAATGTGACAAAGTTGTGCAGTTGTGGGCTTGTGGTGCACAACTTTTGTAAATGGGCAAAATTTATGCATGTGTGGGGCTAGTGTTGCAAAACTCTTAAATTTGGTACGAAAGAAGGCTCGTGTGGGATTGTGGTGAAAAACTCCTCAAGAGAGAACCAACCTATGCGTGTGTGGGATTAAGCAACACAACTCCTCAAAATGGTACATTGTAATGCATGTGGGGCTTATGGTACAAAACTAACAAATTAGGTGCGAATTCTGGCACATCTGGGCATGTAGTGCATGAATGATTCAAACGCACCAAAGATCAGCATGTTTGGGCTTGTGGTACACAACTCCAAAAAATGATACGATGTCACACACGTGTGGGATTATGGTGCTTCATTTTGAGAAAAAGGTAAGACGTTACATATGTGTCTGCTTGTGTTGCAGAACTCCTAGATGAGGGGCAAATTTGTGCAGATCTACCCTGTTGTTCAGAACTCACATTTAAGGTTAGAAATTATTTGCACTGGGGATTGAGGTGAACATCAACTTTAAATGGTCAGAAATAATGCACATGTGGAGTATAAGCGTGTAGCCATAAAATGTGACAAAGTTCTACATGTGTTGGCCAAGTTTTGCAAACTCTTAAATTAGGTACGAAAGAAGGCACGTGTGGGATTGTGGGGAAAAACTCCTCAAGAGAGAACCAAGCTATGTGTGTGTGGGATTAAGCAACACAACTCCTCAAAATGTTACAATGCAAGCATGTGGGGCTTGTGGCACAGAACTGACACATTAAAAGTGAATTATGGCACATCTGGGCAAGTAGTGCATGAATGATTCAAACGCAGCAAAGATCAGCTCGTTTGGGCTTATGGTACACAACTCCAAAAAATGATACGATGGCACACATGTGGCGTATTATGGTGCTTCATTTTGAGAAAAAGGCAAGACATTACGTATGTGTGGGCTTGTGTTGCAGAACTCCTAAATGAGGGGCAAATTTGCGCACATCTGCCCCGTTGTTCATAACCCCTATTTAAGGTTAGAAATTCTTTGCAATGGGGAATGAGGTGAGCATCCAGTTTAAATGGTCCGAGATAATGCACGTGTGGAGTACAAGCATGTAGCCATAAAATGTGACAAAGTTCTGCATGTGTTCGGCTAGTTTTGCAAACTCTTAAATTAGGTACGAAAGAAGGCGCGTGTGGGATTGTGGGGAAAAACTCCTCAAGAGAGAACCAAGCTATGTGTGTGTGGGATTAAGCAACACAAATCCACAAAATGTTACAATGCAAGCACGTGGGTCTTGTGGCACAAAACTGACATATTAGGTGCAAATTTTGGCACATCTGGGCTTCTTGTGCTTGAATGATTTAGACGCACAAAAGATCGCCACGTTTGGGCTGGTGCTACACAACTCCAAAAAAAGTTACGATGTCACACACATGTGGGATTATGGTGCTTTATTTTGAGATAAAGGTAGGGCGTTACGTACGTGTGGGATAGTGTTGCAGAACAACTAAATGAGGGACAAGGTTACGCACATCTACCTTGTGATTCATAACTCCTATATAAGGTTAGAAATTATGCACACAGGGGATTGTGGTGAACATCCTTTTTAAATGGTCCGAAATAATGCACGTGTGGAGTATAAGTGTGCATCCATGAAATGTTACGAAGTTGTGCATGTGTGGGGCTAGTTTTACAAAACTCTTAAATTAGGTACGAAAGATGGCACGTGTGGGATTGTGGTGAAAAACTCCTCAAGAGAGAACCGACCTACGCGTGTATGGGATTAAGCAACACAACTTCTCAAAATGGTACATTGTAACGCACGTGGGGCTTGCAGCACAAAACTAACAACTTAGGTTCGAATTCTAGCACATTTGCGCTTGCAGTGCGTGAATGATTCAAACCCACAAAAGATCAGCAATTTCAGCTTGTGCCACAGAACTCCAAAATATGTTACGATGTCAGACACGTGTGCGATTATGGTGCTTTATTTTGAAATAAAGGTAGGACGTTACATAGGTGTGGGCTAGTGTTGCAGAACAACTAAATGAGGGACAAATTTACCCACATCTACCTTGTGATTCATAACTCCAATTTAAAGTTAGAAATTATGCACACGAGGGATTGTGGTGAAGATCCTCTTTAAATGGCCTGAAATAATGCACGTTTAGAGTATTAGTGTCAATCCTTAAAATGTGACAAAGTTGTGCAGATGTGGGCTTGTGGTGCACAACTTCTGTAAATGCGTAAAACTTATGCATGTGTACGGCTAGTGTTGTAAAACTCTTAAATTAGGTACGAAAGAAGGCACGTGTGGGATTGGGGTGAAAAACTCCTCAAGAGAGAACCAACCTATGCGTATATTGGATTAAGCAACACAACTCCTCAAAATGGTACATTGTAACGCACGTGGGGCTTATGGCACAAAACTAACAAATTAGGTTCGAATTCTGGCACATCTGGGCTTGTAGTGCATGAATGATTCAAATGCACAAAAGAT
>JAOXJP010123141.1:0-13800 GCA_025762735.1 Platanus orientalis | reverse complement strand
GATATATTAACCAATTTGCAAATTCACTAAGGCCTAGGTGCTTTGTGCTTGTTTATGATATGGAGATTAAAGAACAAACATACAAAACACATGCAACTACAAAGGCACAAGATGTATAGTGATTCGGCACATCGGCCTACGTCCACTCTACAATGCCCACTTCAGGGGTGTGTTGATTTTATTGATAGTTATCTACTAATTATTACAAGGTACATCAACAAGACCTTACCTCTAGTGTCTCTGGTAGAGTTGATTTCACATTTGGTGTCTCCGGTAGAAGTGACTTTGCACTTGGTGTCTCTAACAAGTGCTCACGAGTTCGGTGTCTCTGGCGAAAGCTTTCACGTCCGGTGGCTTCAACAAACGTACTCAAGTGATGAAAATGAATGTAAATGATAGTGGTGCTCAGCTTCTTGAAAGCATATGTGACTATGGTCTTCACACCCTGTGTAGAGAGCTCTTTATGAGATTTCCCAAGTTGAGCCATTGCTCTCGAAGGCTTCTTAAAAGCTTCAAGGGCTTCTTCTCTAAGTTTTGGATGATAAATTGATCAAGCTTTTGCTCTTAAGACTTGCTTCCTCTCCTTTTTGATGATTTACCTATCTAGCTCAACAATACCTCATGTAAAGAGGGTTTTCAAAATGATTTTCAAAGGTGAAATGATTATTTTGACATAGATGAGTAGTGGGAGAGTCCTTGACTCATTTAGGACATGTTCCAACTTCATATAGGCGAGCCATGGCCTTCTGATCGTTGGGACTTCGGTCGCTCGCCTCGACCCTCGAGCGACCCAGGTACCCATACTTGGTCGCCCGCCTTTGCTAGCGGGCCGCTCCCAAATTTTCAGCACGGATACCTCTGGGTAAAACAACTGTAACTTTTTATAAGAAATTCGAAATCCTTCGCCTTTTTTTGTTGTTGTTAGAAAGTAGACTTCTAGATCTTTCCATCCATATATAGATTTTTTTTTTTTGAAAAAGAAAAGTATATATTAATAGCCAAGCAAAAAAAGAGCCACTACATGAAGCATGAAAAATGCAAACATGGAAGCATCTAAAAAACAGAAACGGCTAACAAGAAAGGAAAATGGATCGCTCCCACCCAAAGATCCACAACCCAAGGGGAGGATCATCTCCCGTGCTAGAAGAAAAACACCAATCATGCAAACGGCACAACGCAGCGTCCAACACCTTCTTTGGGTGATATGACAAACCTTCGAAAATTCCTCTATTCCTTTCCTCCCAAACCGTTCACTAAAGAGCAGCTGACACCATAATCCACAATCGCCTACCACACTCACTCCACTTCATATTTCTTTGCAAAGGCTAACACGCTAACACGCTTCTCACCGATTCCGGTTGCACCCATTTAACACCAAAGCTATTCCAAAAATAGACCCAAAGCGCATGCATCCAATGGCAATGGAGAAATAGATGGGAAATGGACTCCCCCGCTGACACACATATGCAGCACCAATTCGGGGTTGCTAGACCTCTGCGAATCAAATTATCAATAGTTGGCACCCGAGCCCACCATAATTTCCAAAAAAACATAGCCACTTTGAGTTGAATGAGAGGGTTCTAAGCGCAAATACCTGACGAGTCCTCTGGTTTTTGCACACACAGATTGTCATACATAGACTTGACAGTAAATCCTCCATCTTCATCTTGAACCCAACTCATCTCATCCTTCAACTCTGGGTCTCCGAGAATTTACGAATCCAAGACATCCATATATAGATTATAGTCTAATTCCTACTGAGGTGATCTAGGGAGTCATTGGAAGTTGCCTCAAAATTTATTGATGCAAACAACACTAGTCAGCGTAGGCACTTCTGCCCTAGTGAACCCTTGTCATTCTTTTGAGCATTTCAATTAAACCTTAATTAAGTCTTCTAAGTGATTCTTAGGGTCAACCATTGTTTCGGGGTTTCGTGAGCACACACACACACCTACCATTTGGTCTCATATACTTGATTTACCTTTCTGTGCATGGAATTGATGTGTTGACTTCCTTGAGGTAGCCTGAGACTTGGGATTCCTCCATAATGCTTGAGTCTCTTTGACATGGTCATTTGGGCTTTAAGTCTGTTTTCTTGGAACTTTTTTGGATTCTCTTCTTGGACTTACATGAATACATAAGTTATATATAAAAATCCTATACACATGTCCAATACATGTATACACTTTGTTTTGTGCATGGACATTGACAATACATAGACCTAACACAAATCTCCAAAGGCATTAACCCAATAACACCCGATTCTTGATATGGATTCTCCTAATGCCCAACCCACCCTCTTGGAGAGGCCAACAAACCTTACTCCAATCCACTAGATGATACCTATGATGCTCCAAGGAATTATTCTATAAATTTTTTTTTTTTAAATCTCATGTCAAACCTCTCAGCCATGGAAGCGGGAACCAAAAACATTGATAGGAAATAGTTAGGAATGGAAAACAAAAAGCTCTTGATGAAAGTGAACCTACCGGCTTTCGACAGGAGAGCAGCTTTCCAAGAGTCCAACCTCCTTTCAATCTTCTTAACCACTAGATCCCAAGCCATTTTAGATTTGAATTTAGCCCCAAGCGGCAAACCCTAATAGGAAGAAGGTAAAGATCCAATTTTACATCCCAAGATCTAGGCGAGATTGTTAAAGTCCCTTACTTCCCCAACTTGAATGATTTCGCTCCCAAGATCCAGGCTTGCTATGTGAATCGTAAACCACTGCAAACCTTGGAACAAAAGGCATCAAACTTACAAAGTTTCTTTGCAGGAAGCACTTCTGATTTATAAGATAAGTTCTTTTGGAATGTCATATATATGGCACATCAGGTATCAGGGTTAAATATCTTGAATGGTAATGAGATCAATCTTAGTTGCTAAGTTGATATATATATATATATTTATGAGTGAAAAATTCCTTATTTGAATTTCATCACCTTTCTGTTACTTATCAAAAACATTTATCCTCTTAGTTGTTTAGAAATATGTGGCTGATTTGATTAAGATGCACACACTCTCATACTGGCTTTTGATTGCAGGGAATTAAGTAGAAATGGATGTCTCATCATATTGTACTGCACCCAGATGTCCATGTTATAGAAAATTATATATTTATTCTGGACCATCGGGTTATCATTAGTGATCATATTACTCAACTATATAATATACTTATGTATATGATGTAGCACAATACCTGTGGCCATGTCAATGGGTTCATATTCATAAAAAAAATGTCAATGGGTTCATGGTTTGGACTTTGGCCAAGATTCCACTGAGTGATGCATTAAACTCAACGTCATTAATTGCGAAATTCTTATGTGAGTCAAGGAACTTACGTGCTGAATGTATATAAAAAAACTATAAAAAATAATTTTGCTGTTTTTGGGATAAACTTTGTTGTATACAAACATGCTGTCACTCTGTTAATATACTTAGATAATAACTTATGTATATGATGTAGCACAATACCTGTGGCAATGTCAATGGGTTCATATTCATAAAAAAAAAATGTCAATGGGTTCATGGTTTGGACTTTGGCCAAGATTCCACTGAGTGATGCATCAAACTCAACGTCATTAGTGATTATATTACTCAACTATATAATATACTTGTGTATATGATGTAGCACAATATCTGTAGCCATGTCAATGGGTTCATATTCATAAAAAAAATGTCAATGGATTCATGGTTTGGACTTTGGCCAAGACTCCACTGAGTGATGCATCAAACTCAACGTCATTGATTGCAAAATTCTTGTGTGAGTCATTGAACTTACGTGCTGAATTTTTATAAAAAAACAATAAAAGAAAACAATTTTGCTGTTTTTGGGATAAACGTTGTTGTATACAAACATGTTATCACTCTGTTAGTTTTTCATTATTGTATCTACCTGTTGGGATAAAGCTGTTTGTTGTTGTATCTATCTGTATTGTGGACTATAGAATTAGAGACCATAGCTAATTGGAGTTTCCATAGCATCATACTACTGTAATTTATGTCAGTTTCGGCTCCTCATATGATTTCTCGTGGTCGCAAAGAAGACAAGAGGAATGCCAAAATCAGTGTACTGACACACTAAATGTTAGTTCCACGCAATAATACCCCACAAATAGAAACTTTGAAAGTGGGGGTTGAAGGCTCATCTGTATAATACTGTCTCTTACAACTATTGATACACATGCTTTTTTTTATTTTTATTGATATTTGAAACATGTGCTTTTTATTCAGAGCAACCAAGTATTAGTCACAAATTTGAGGGCAGAAAACCGATCAGACAGTTTTAACGTCTTTTCCGTTTGACCTATTCACATCTGTTGACCTACTTTTTTGGTACCCAAGTCTTTTCTCTTGATCATATTAGACATCATGTGGTCGTTTTGGATTACTAAGCATGTTAGCATGGGTTTTGTATGTAAGGTTAACGTCCACAATTCAGCTGAGCTGGCCTTTGGGATGATATCTGTGGTTTTTTTTTTTCTTTCTTTATATATAGATGGAATATAGCTACATTATTGGTCCAGCTGTTCATTAATGTGGCAGAGGCTCTTTGCCTGCTATATCTATGGGGACCCTTTATGGAAATAGATTTTGGATGAATCATGATTCCCTTGACAAGCTGTTTTATCAAGACGAACCTTGATTTATCAACTTCCTTTACTACTATTATATCTGTGCTGTTCATTAACATTAATCTGTATCAATTTATCTACAGTCTGGGCATTATTACTAAATTTCACACTTTAATGAATTAAGATTATTCTAATGATATATCTCTTAATACATCAAATCAATAGAGCTGGACGTTGGTGTTTCAGTTTATTGGAATTGGACACTAATACATGTTTGGCGTCTAACTTATTTATGGTTCAGTTACTTCTGCCTTGCCTATCAGAAATATTTATATCCTAACTAACATCCCCCTATTACTTCGATTTCTTTCAGTCTTTCACTTAGTTACTTCTCAATTTACATCTTCATGCTTAGTACATAAGCAACTGGTTGTCTACGATACAGTGTTTTCTCTCCATCTCTCTCATTTTTTTTTAAAGCTCAGAAGGATTTGCTCTTATGAGATTAGTCTTAATGTTTCAGTATGTTATTTTTTCAAGTATATCTTTCTAATGTTCTTCATCTATTCATGTATTCTCTTCACGGTTATGTTCAACCTTAATTGAATCTCCTGCTGGACACTAACACTTGTATTCTAACCCAAATGTATTTTCGCATGTGTCCATTGCAGATTATTGAATCTGAAAGTTTATTAAAGCCCATTCTTTCGGCCAACGAAGCTCCTGGTAAAAATATTGCTAAATTGAAAAAATCTGTACTCATGAGTTGTTCTGTATTTATCTTTATATAGTGATTTAAATTGTTGATTCCCTCACAGCTGGTTTTGTTTTTATATGCAGTGTGTGTACATGGAACCTATAAGAGGACTTTGGAATTGATTTTGCAGTCCGGTCTCAAACGTATGAAAAGATTGCATGTTCACTTCTCAAGTGGCTTGCCGACAGATGGGGATGTAATTAGTGGTATGCAGTTCAAGATTTCTTTAACATATTGATTATATCTCACATCCAATATGGTTTTGGTGTTCATTCAATCGATACTGCCCCCCCCCTCTCCCCCCTTAAAAAAAACTAGAAAGAAAAGGTATTGGTGGAGAGGAAATAAGGAGAATTTTTGGGTTTCATTAATGATATGAAAGAAACCTGGTGGATATTTGATGTGGACATTGGCAACTAAGTGGGCCTCAACCAAGTGGGCCTCACATAACATGTGGGTGGGTCCCACAAATGTGAGTAGCAGGTGTGATCTTGTGGAGCATCCATTGAGTTATTTTCTTTCCTTTTATTTAATTTTCAGCATGTTTTAAGTTTTAGGGGTCTTATTTGAAGGTTTAATATAGTAGGGTCTTAGTTGCAATTAGTAGAGTCTAGGGACTTTATTTATGAGTTTTATTTTAGTATGGGAGTTAGTTGTTAATTTGTGTTTTAATGGGTTGAACTATGTATTTTTCTTAATGTGGGAGGCATTATAAACTTTCCTCACATTAGAAATATGATTGATGATTGATTTTGAATGCAAATTTTCTGGTTTTTCCCTCTTCTCAATGCTGAGCTTTAGCATGAGTTTGTGTGGTAAACCTAAAACCAGGAGTGGTTTCCCCGATGGGATTTATGCGAGCTAGGTGGAGACTTAGGTAATTCTCCTTTCTCTATCTTTTCTTTTTTTAATTCTAGTTTGATCTTATTGTTTCTTTGCACATTCCACCTAAAACACACTAAAGAATCTTAGTTCTGCATCAATATTATTTGAAGACTTGACTTTGACTTGTGTTGTACTCACATCAATCTAGACAACTCAAATGTATGCTTAATCCTTTTTTTTTTTTTAATAAGTAACAATTTTATTAAAAACGAGAAAAAAAGTAAAATCCAACACTAAGGGGAAGAAACCCTACTAACAATCCTCCGGAATATAGCTCTCACAAAACAAAGATTGAGATAGGACCCCTCTATTGGCCAAACAGTCGGCCTGAGCATTTTGGCATCTAAGAACATGAATAAGAGAAATAGATAAGGATAACATCAACTCCCTAATCTCGTATAAGATAGAGTAAATATGCCACGAACCATTCCCAAGACCCATCCCCCAACTAATAACCACCTTTGAGCCCCCTTCCACCACACATCCAAGAATGCGCATCCGGTTTAGCTCACGAAGCCCCCTGACTAAACTCAAAGCCTCCATTGTAGAAGAATCGCACTCCCCCAATGGACCAAAAATAACCCGGATGATCTTACTCGAATGATCCCTTAACATGCAGCCGAAACCAGTAGGCCCGGGATTTCCTTTCGAAGCACCGTCAATATTAAGCTTAAGGCACCCTTAGAAGGAGGACACCACTCCAAGGAAGCAATCCTAACCTTTGGAGTAGACCAAAAAATAGTTGAACGCCAGTCTGAAAGATACATAGATATAGTGTCCTATGGAATTCCTTATCCAACAAGACCCAACTACTAACTTCCCTAATGATGGAATCAATCACCTCGCTAGAAGAACGAAACTTGTCTTCAAAAAGTCTTTGGTTTCTTTCTTTCCAAATTCCCCACATCACCCCGTGCATTAGATAGTTCTAGAAAATTTTAGCCTGAGAACCTTGCCCACTACTTCCCCATTGCCAAACAAAGTTCTTGAGATCATATGGCGAGACATGAGTCTTTCTCATGTTGGAAAGGAAATAGTTTCAGACTGCCTCAGAAAACCTGCAATGCATAAGGATGTGGTTTGGGGATTCATTTGCACTTCTTACATAGAATGCACCAGTTAGGAGAAATAGCCATGAATGGGCGCCTCCGCTGAAGAATATCCATAGTGTTGATGCGATTTAGAACAACTGTCCAGACAAAAGCCTTCACCCTTGGGGGAATCAAAGGATTCCAAATCCTTTTGTGGGCAAAATTAAGATCGAAGTTTTGAATAGGAATTAGAACCTGGAAAAGGGATTTGCAAGATAAAAGACTAGAGGACTCCAAACTCCAAATTCTTTTATCCGAGAAATTCTCCAAATTCTTAACTGGGTGATATGCTTAAAGTTCCACGAATGTGGAGACCATAAACATCCAATGTCTGAAACTTACCCAGCACCGATTTACAAACTTTTCTTGTGTTCAATTTCTAACTTGGGGCATTTAGGATCTGTGTGCTTTTAGGTGATGGTCCATCCAAATAGTGTTGTAACATTCACTGGGTCCAGATTGTTTAGTGCATGTCCATGTAAGGGAGTAAGGACATATCTTGGAGTATGATCAAGTCTGGGAAAAATATGCCAACTGTCCTATTATAAAGTATAAGAAATGTTGACATTAACAAATGTGCTGTGTAGACTAGCAACCAGTTTGGACTTTGGAGAAGTGTTGTGCTTATGTCATTCATACATCCATGAGCGGTTTTTTGTACACCCTGGTTGGTTATATTATTGAGTTTGATTTAACCTTAGAATAAATATGGTTTTTAATTTTAAAATTTTTTGTTTATTCATCAAAAAAAAAAAAATGAATAAATTGTTCATCATTTTAAATGTCATGAAGCCAAACTTCACATTTTAATTCGTAAGAAATAGAAATAGTACAGAGGGCATGATTCTGCTTGATATGTCATTTGATCTTATGGTTGCTTGGAATTTCATCCCTTGCACTGGGGCTCACATTAAGATTCTTTATGATCAAGCATTCATTCTTAAGTTGGGACTCGTGGAAGTTCTGTTGGGGGTGTAAGCGCTGGCTATAATTCTTGTAAGCGTGATAACTGTAAACATGCAAGCCCTAATGTATTACGTGCGAAGACACTTGTGAAGCAGGTTTTGATTGGGAACCATTTTGTTCATTTAATTTCTTTTCATTGATTTTGAAAATTATTTATTTATTTTGAGATTTTTTTTGTTAACGACTTTTTATGGATGTTTTAGATCTTTTTGGTTTCAGTTCTGACATGGCCATATCATGTGCGTGATTTTCAAAGCTTGTGATATTCAGATACCCTATAGGTCTAATGTTAGGCCACTTCCTGAATGGGCTATGGGTCATACCTTAGTTAGTATTTAGCTAGACAAATTCTTTCAAGCTTCCATGCCGAAAAACATTCTTGGCATGCACCTGGCTTATTTTGCCTCCTTTCCGAAAATTACTGAGGTCAATATACTGCTTATTGTAAACTACAGTTGCTATTTAGATGCTTTAAAGTTTCAAAGTTTTCAATCCATTCTATTAAACTAACTGTCCATTTGTCTTTTTTTGTTCCTTCACTGGGTTCCTGTTCACAGTGGAACTGGACACTAACTCTTTATTCAGTGTAGCAATAATTTCATTAGCAGATACCTATAAAATTCTTCATACATTAACTGCGTATCTGACATTATTGATGTGGACAATTTTGTGTAAACAAATCATGTATGCGAGCCATTTAGCATGCTACATTTTAACACCATAATTTGGTGATAACTACTACGAGCTACCACTCTTGTATTATAATCAGCTGTCTTGTATTAAACAGCAGGTCATGATCATGAAGATATCTCAATTATGAGTTTTGGATTGGTTGATACTTTATTTTGCTCCAGTGAAGTATACAATTTCTGGCTTCTTTAATATACATGGCTTATCCAGGTATGCGGCGGGATGTTAATGTGTTGATCTTTCTAGATGTCAGAAAGGCTTTGGAAGGTATAATATCTAAAATTTTGGCGTATGGATTTCAATGACAATTTAACTTCCTGCCCATTGATGTGATTTGAAAATGTAAGAGACCTGGATGAGTACTGAAGCTAATCTTCTTGTTTCAGAGGGAATGAAGCTTTATATTTCAGAAAACAAGGTGATCTTGACTGAAGGCTTTGATGGTGTTGTTCCGGTCAAGTACTTTGAAAAGATAGAAACATGGCCAGATAGACAACCCATATCTTTTTCAACTTAGCCGATTTATATATTGAATATTGTATTGGTGAAAAAAATAACCACAAGTCTAACTGATACGAGAAAATTTTGTATCTTATTTTTGCTGTGTTTGGTGGTTCATGTAAAATGCAAGTAACTTGTCCTTAAATCACCCCTCAATTTTGTTGTTTCTGTGTCACTTTGTTGGTCTCACAAATGGCCTTACTAAATGTTCAACTTTTGGGATTATGACGTGCTTGAATGATTGGCAACCTGATATCTTATGATGTATCGAATGAGCTTTTTTAACGGGGGATAAAAAGGAAGGTTTTGCAGCTATGGTTTGACAGGTCCGAAGGAGAAAGATTTAGGGGTCCTGACCAGAATAACTTAGTTTGCAAGTTGTTCTGATCCATGTGATGTGCGTTCCGCTGCATTTCTTTACAAAGCATATAGGGAGAAGAACCCAAAATTTCCCTCAGGATTTGTTAAAATTGGTTGGCAATTCCCGGGTAGGGTTTTTGTAACTATGGTAGTGAAGTGTTGATGCCATGGACTTTTGAATGATACAGAAGCTCGGCACTTTAGTACTTGGAATACTTTGTATTTTTAATATTTTTCCTAATCTCACCTGGTGTGGAGTTTTAACTTTGATGAACATACTATTTAGATTCATCAGACCCTCTTATATTCAAATTACCGACCCATAATCATAAAGAAATAACTTGGTAATATGCTTAGAGTGATAATGTAATTGGAACTATAATTAAAAGAAAAATGTAATTGAAATTCTTGATATCCTTAAAATAAAAAATCCACCTGTTGATTTGGATACTGTTTGATCCATTTTTCTTATTTGATGATGATAAAATTGAATCAAATTGGATGTAAGAGATCTCTTGAGCTGAACCAAGAAGTCATGGATATTGGGTCATCCATCCTTTACTACGCAAACAGATCTAGTCAGACTGTTAAATCTTGAAAACGAAATTGGAGTTTTAGGCCCTGTTTGGATACGTGTCATTGTGTTGTGTTAGGAAGGCGCACTCAGCATGTCTTGTTATTGGTAATCTCCAAAACCGAGAACATGTTTAGCAACAGTGTCATGCACAAGTTCTTGACACAAAAAACAAGAAAACATTTGGATTGACTAGAAGGGCAAAGAAGACTGGGAATGCTCCCCTTAATCGGTGAGGATTTTATACGTTGATCCCTAACCTCCGCCTGTGTCCGCTGATGGTCAAGCGGGTGGAAACATCAGCGCCAAAAGTGATTTTCACTTTTTGGGGGGAGTGTGTAAATCACTTCTGAGGCTGATGTGGCCATCCTTTGACCTAGGTGTTTGCCTACACCGAGTGTAGAAAAGCCTCGCCGCCCCTTAATTAATGCTAACCACCACTCCTGTCAGGGGTGGGCACATCAGCGTTGAAAAGTGATGTGTCCCCCCCCCACTCTCCCCCAAAAAAAAAGTATAAATCATTTTTTGGAACTGATGTGTCAGGGGCAGAGGTTTTTAGGGGAGCGTTCACAAATTTATGAGTGGGACTTGGAAATGATACTGAGGGTGTTCAATGTGGTTGTACCCCTTCATTTTGCAGATTCCTATCCATTTTTGAAAATCAAATCTTCTGTGACCAAAAGTAGTATAACCATTGTGACGTGCACCAGACTGACAAGTGATGTATTTTTGAATTTAGTCTCCTTGGACCACTTATGAAATGAACACATGTCAGCCCATGGTGTATTCACACATTTGGTCACATAAGTTTGAAGTTATGCTGTGCTGCAAACCCGCAAAATGGCTTTTTTGGTGCCAAAGAACACCCAATGGACCCTCTCCTGCTGGCAGTTTAATCTGCCAGTGCAGGAGATGGGACACGCAACCAAGAAAGTGAATTTTCACCTTTCTTAGGTCAAGTGTCCTTCTACTTCTCCAGCAGTTTAATCTACCGGCAGGAGAGGAATTTTTCTCCACGGAACAGCCTCTGAGAGCATGAATCAGAAAACCTCTAACCTCTGGGCTCATCAGCGCTGAAAAGTGATTTACACTTTTTGGAGGGTGTATATCACTTTTCCGCATTGATGTGTCCGCCCCTGGGGCAGTGGATAGCATTAGTTAAGGGGAGCATTCCCAATACTCTTTATTATGCCTCCGACGCTAAGAAAGAAAAAAAAAAAAAGGAACACTGGCACATCTCCAAACATCCAAACAGGACCTTCTCTAACCCAAAAAAAAAAAAAAAATCCCTCTTTTTGCTAAAATACGCCAACAGTGTGATATAATAATTGTGAACCCCAGTCCAAATTAGGGAGTTAATATTCGCACCTCAAGTTTTTGTAAGCACACCTGAACCATTTTATAAGCACACCTCCACAATTTCCAATTATACCCTTATCTATTCTTAACTCGTCCCTGATATGTTTTGCTATGCACACTTCCATTTGAATTCTTCATCCTGTGTACCGGCATCTCCAACTTGTTATTGTTCCCTCCCACCCTACTTTCTTCTTTCATTTCTCTGGTAACTCCAACTATTCCCTCCCTCCCATCGGCATCACTGGCGATAGAATTATGCATCTACGACAACAGCGGAACTTACCTTCAACCTCTGGCACCGACAACGCTACCAGCCACCAGTCAGGTAAGAGAAGTTTTATTTTTTTATTGAAAAAGATCTTCAAAAATACCATCCAAATAAATTAATTGGAAAAAATTAGTTTAAAGAAGCAAAAACATCAATTGGTTACTTTAAATTGCAGTAAATCAACATTGATTTAAAATTTTGTAGTTTTTTTTTCTTCTCACGGTAAGTTCGGTAAAACCAGGCCGTACAAATTCAGGAACGTTCAGTACTGTGATACCAAACATACCTGAATATGTTCGAAATCACCATGCCGAACATATCAAGGCATGTTCGGCATAGTAATACCAAACACCTTCAGCTCTGTTTGGCATCTCAGGGCTGAACAGGCCTAAAATTTTTATATTTTTATTTTTTATACTTCAAAAATTTTTAATAATTTTTTTATTTAACGCCTCTACTCACTATTTTATCATTTTATTATTGGCATATGACAGATATGGAGGTCGGTCTTTCACAGGTGGCACCGACCGCATCTACGCGATGGCGCAGGGTTGAGGACATCGCTCGAGTCAGGGGAGAGGTGTCCCATGTCACTACCAAGGATTCAGTGATAGACTCGGTAGTGGGTGAGACCATATCTACTGTGAAGTTAGCAACGATGTCGCAGCCGCCGCTGACCCCTGTTGTTGCTAGAGCTCCAGATGACCCCTCCCTATTGGACAGCTATTCCACTCATGTGGTATCATTGATCTGGGGGCAGGGGGTATTTAATTGTTTATTTTATGTATTTGGCTATTTATTTTTGTTATTCTATACGTGTGTACTATGCAAACACTGTTTCTTTTTTATTTTGCAGGAGCGTGACCTACTGAAATGTATTAACCACGCAGACAAATTTGATGAGTGGCAGGTAGAGAACCTGGATGTCCAGAACTCAAAGTTTATGGGGTTGGTGCGGGGGTTGAGCCTATACTCCTTAGTGCATGCATCATACCGATCTGTCAATCGGGTGGTCATGTCCTCCATCGTTGAACGTTAGTATCCTAAGACCAACACATTCCATATGCCATTTTGGGAGTTGACGATCACGTTTGATGATGTCTACACTTTGCTTGGGATACCAATGAAAGAGACTCCCATCCAAGTTGAGTCAGCCCAATTATCTAGCGGACAGGCTGAGACACTACTGACTGAAACACTAGGGGTTACGGTGAAGGAGGCACAAGAGGAGTTGGAGAAGGCTTGGGGTCAAACAGTGAGGATGGAGTGGTTAAGGTTCAGATTTTCAAGGGTTACTGATTCCTGGAGTGATGCTCAGATTAGCTATGCTGCCAGGGTCTATTTATTGTATATTTTGGGGTCTACGTTGTTTGCAGACAAGACGGGTACACGGGTGCCCATTTGTTTTCTTGGGTTGCTACGGGACCTAAATAAGGTTCATACATACGTATGGGGTGCTGGAGCATTGACATATCTTTATCGTCAGCTTAGGATTGCAAGCCAGATTGAGGTGAAGCAATTGGCAGGTTATGTTACGTTGCTCGAGAAATGGATTTATAAGCACTTTTGTCCCTTAGAGCCACATCGTAACATAGAGTACCGTAATGAGCAGCCACGCATGCCTCGTTGGATGCCAGGCAAGGAGAGGAGGTCCCTAGGGGACAATTTGAGGGCTCTATGAGAGACTGTTGATGCATAGGTGATTCATGAGGTATTGTTAGTTATTTTTTTAACATTTTTAATATGTTATTGATGTATATCTTGGTACATGTTGG
>JAOXJP010123140.1:0-27794 GCA_025762735.1 Platanus orientalis | reverse complement strand
ATTCATCTAAACATGATATGACGGAATTTGACGATCAAACACTCTATTTCTAGGTTTTGGACCATTCCGGATGCATCTGTGACTCTTGATTGATCATTTGATACTTGTATGATAAGATTCAATGGTCCACCTTTGATGATGGGTAAAATCATAATTTCTCAGGTAGATGTGACCAAACTTAGGACAACAATTTACGAAACTACGAGATTGAAAATAAATATATGAAAATGAAGAAAGCAAGTCCTATAAAGATCTGTGGGTTTAGGGTGCCAGATTAGAAAAAAAATGAGAATGACCAAAAAATGAGAAATTTTCTAATCACCTTGGTTTTCGAGCATACCTAAAGGCTTATTCTAAAAAACTGGTGTTGCCCATTGAAAAAAACCTCTAGTCCCTAGGCCAAAATTGGGTGCTGACATACTTACATCAACCCTGGTCATCAAGTCAAGCTTTACTCTAGAGATCATCATCAAAACATAAGAGAACCTAATCTTAATTCACTATAATTACAAAATAGTAGTATGCAACGACAAGACCGGAGAATGAAATGGTCAAGTAGAACAGGTCAATCTAAGTTCTATGCCAACAATCTTATTTTACTAGAAGACACAATCATTTTTTTGTTACCATCAACTGGTATGAATCACAAAGAAAATTTCGATGAAAATACACCATTATACTCATCCTTCAAAGCTCTCTTTTAGGTTTGTACTTACAACACAATTTTCAGCTAGTAGATAGAGTCATATTTCATAGTAGCTACAAACAACCATGGAAGATATGTAGTTAAGCTCTCTTTCAAGTCTTATAAATGGGTGTCCTAAACTTAGAATAAACGGCATTGTTCTAAAAACACAATTCATGGCCCTCATTTAGTTAGTCTTGGGAGACACGGATCTAAAAGGCAGTGAGAAAGGAATATGTCATTGTCTTAACATATTGGAAGCAAAGGACCCAACAAGGACTTATTAACGTGGGCACCAAATAGATTGTAGATGTCACTATTCTTTGTATGCAAAGCTGGAGGAGAGTCTAGTGAGTTTTATAAAAACTCAAAATACAAAATTAAATAATAGTAATAAAAAAAGAATAAATCAACTTATTTTAACCCAAGTTAGAGTTGAAGAGGAAAAAAAAATTATACAATGGATGATTAATGGACAAACTGGTGAAGATCTACTCGAAGAAAAACAAATAGATTTATAAATATAGAAGAGAAGTTTGAGATTAAGTCCTTATTCACATATGCACCAAATAGATTGTAGATGTCACTACTCTCTTGTATGAAAAGTTGGAGAAGAGTCTAGTGAGTTTTATAAAAACTCAAGATACAAAATTAAATACTAGTAATTTAAATATATATATATATATAGATCAACTCATTTTAGCCTAGGTAAGATTTGAAGAGAAAAAGTATACAATGGATGGTTAGTGGACAAATTGGTGAAGATCTACCCAAGGAAAAGGAAATAGATAAATAAATATAGAAAGAAGTTTAAGATTAAGAAATGATTGAATAAGAGATGCCAAAAGAGGGGTTGATGGGGGCTATATACCACTAACATTCCACCACTATATTATAAACCTCTATTTTCAATTCAAGTATTAAACTAATTAACTGGCCCTTTACATCCATTAAAAAAGAAGTCCAATAATAATTATACACAATAACTTTTGTAATCCTCGTTTATATGCTAGATTACCTATTCAATTTATCAAATACTTTATTTATTTTTTTTGTAAGGAAACACTTCTCCAAAATCAATGAGTATGGATATGTTAATTATAACTCTTCCTGTATAGGAAAAAAATTAAACCTCTTATTAAGGCTTTATGAACAAATTCTAAAATAAGTATGACAAGATATGAGAAGTATGCATTCCATTAATCTTTTTGGTATAACCGGATTTACAAGGAAGATACATATACTTAGCTGATTCTATGAATGAAAAATCATTTGTACAAGGCATGAACTATAACACCTTATTGAGACATGTTCATCATTGCTTGGTTACTTGACTTTAGGATTGTCAATGAGCCGAGTTCTGAGCTTTCAATTGAGTTCGTTTAACTAGGTGAACCTAGGCTGAGCTGCACTAGGCTCAACTCATTAAAAGTTTGGCTCATTAAGGGTTTTATATGTATATTGAATGTTGTAGAGTTTATGGATCATGCCCCACCGGAGGATGAGTAACATTATATCTGAAAAAAGTACTTTTGATTTTTCTTTTTGTTTCCAAAGAAAAACATATCACAAAGTATTAGATTTACAATAAATAAAGTACAATTGTTAATAGGCTTTGAGCAATCACATCACTTAGTACATCTGTAAAAGTAGCGGTTAATTCTTCCTTACCCAAAATGAGTACACCATACGCTGACACATGATGTGGAACTTTTTTTTTGCACCTACTTTTTGAGACATCATAGTCCATTTATAATCCTCATTTTGTCATACTTTTTGGGGATCAAGTCTTATCTGTAACTGCCAATGGTTTATCCACAAATTTATACTACTCCCACCAGTATAATTGGATTATTATGAGCAAGTTGTTTTGTTTATGAATCTTCAATTTATTGTCCATGAGTAAATTTTAAGAGTCACATTTGTAGTTGGACTTTTATTCTAGATTAAGATAAACTTTAGGATTTAATCTTATCTTGGATCCTCTGTCCTTATTTATACCAATGAATCCATGTTTAACCCGAATATTTGAAGATCCTAATATGAAATATTTTAAAGAACCATCATTTTAGAGGATCATTGCAGGTTTCAAACAACTAATTTGGGGCAATTATAGAATTTTATCTCTCCAAGCATTGGACACATGCCATTTACTCGTGGTGTATAAAATGACACGTGTCACCATTTGGATGAGTGATTGCCATCTTTTTACTAAAATTCGGAGAATTAGAATTTTTTCTTGTATGAGAAACTTTTGTTGTGTGATTGGCACATGTCAATGCATTTGTCATTCTCATCATGATCCAGCATGCGTCATAAATGTATATAATATCATTGTTCTATCAGTAGAATGATCTAGTGATTCACATGAATTTGTTTACCTGTGGAGAGAAAAAGCGTGCCAACAATGATCATGTTTTACAAAGCTTCTGCAAACATACAAAAGATTAAAAAAAATATGCATTGAGCCGCTAAATTTTCATCAAATATCACAGCGAGTAAGACAATTTGGAAACCTCATTTTTCTTTTACACAACATCTACTTTGGACCCACAAAAATAACTAAACCCTAGGTGAATGCATAAACCATATACAAGTGGCATCAACGTACCTAAATCCTCAAGCAATAACATCATTCATCATTAGAAATAAAACCCCTAAACAACATTCATGAATCATTCGACATCAACATAATTTTTCAGCAAGAAATAAAGGCCTGTATATTATGTATGAACCATCTAATAATATAGATATGTTCCAAAATTTATTCTTAATGGCATGCTGTAATTACCAAACTATAACTTGATTCAAAAATAATAAATAAAAAACAAATAAATAAAAATTTGGAAAGGATTTTCTACTGCCGGCCTATGACCTATTAAGGTTCTGTCTAACAAGTGGCAGGAGATGATTGGTGGGATAAAGTGAATTGCATTTTTCAAATATTGTAATTCACTTTTTCCCTCCAATAGTATCCTGCTACCTGTTAAACAGGACCTTAACAGGTCAGAAGCAGCACGAGAAGATCCGATCTCAGAAACAATAAACAATGCCTTAGTTATGTAAAACAATAATGTCATGAAAAGGAAAATAAATTGATAAATAAAATCAAGTAATATGCTCAATTCGTTCAACAACTGTAGCAGTGATAGAAGTTAATAAAGAAAAATAAACGAAGGATACCTGGTGAGGTGATAGATAAACCTTTCTTTCCCTTCTATCACACTTTTTATGGGACTTTTGAACATTTTCTTCTTCAAATACCAAGATGCAAGGCTAAGAGTGTATGGGATTAGATGCTAGGCAAAAAAAAAGAGGTCATTGGGTTTGGAAGTGAGGACGATTGGCAAGAGTTTTAACATGTAGATGGTAGATTATTTCTCAACCCACCTTGCCAATTTATGGAATAGAAAACTAAACCTTTTGGAGCATAAAGCTGATGTTTCTATTTAGTACCAAGACGTTTGGGACTAATCAAGAAGTTAATACCTTTCAAAGCTTAAAAAAAATGAGATTTGAGAATAGAGATGGTGGAAGAAAAAGAAGAAGGATGTGGAAGACCACCTATAATCGTGTATTTAAGAAGAAGAAAGTGTAGCTTCAATCATTTGTCTAATAACATGATGAAACCAATTCGACCTTTCTCACAAAAGTTGTTGAGCACAGGAATGACGAATAACCACTCATATCCTTTGAAATCATTTCTACACAATCAACCCATATTTTTGGCTCTCCATTCCAAAAGATGTTTCATTTTGATCCTACCAAATTGTTTCCAAATGATAGAAATGAAAATAGAGGGTGGAAATGACAATTCTACCATCCAATTCCATAAATCCAAATGCAATCATTGGAAAAAAGAGTTTCCATAAGAGAAAATTTTGGCAAGATTTTAGTTGCACAAGGCATATGTCAAGCCTATTTGAAAACTTTTCTAGAAATCATTCTAAGACAACTTGTACTCGTAAGTTATTTTATGGCACAGTATAAAATCATGCCATGGCATGGTATAACTTGTTCCCCACATTTTCAATAATGAAAATACGAACTTGTGAAAACAGTGGTACAACTTCTTAAACCCCTTAGTTCTCATGTTGCCTTCCTCTTTAGTCCCAACTCCCATTTTTTTCCTAACTCATCCGAAACATTTTCCTATTGTTTTGTGTCAATAGCTTATGCCTAATATGTTAATGTCAAACATGCTTTGAGTGTTGAGTTTAAATGATAATCGTATGAGCAAAGGTTGCCTTCTTCATAAAGCACAATTTTATGTACTCAAATAAGGAATCAAATCAATGAATCTTGAAGGAAGCCAATTTTCCTATTATTTTTCCTCCCTTTTTTCATGAACAATGAGGTTATTAAAACCATAACACATCACTGTGATAGTTCAAATACCAAAAAATATTACTTGAGATATAACTTCTCGTCTCATGATTATCTTACATATTTATTGAAAATTAAAACATTGAACTTGATATAAAGGATTTGTTTTCCTCCTTAATTGAATTGATGTTTCTTTGTTGCAAAATAATAACAATAATCAACGTTTTAATGTAGTTTTCTTATGACGGCTTTTTATAATTATTCATAATATAATATGATAAATTTAATATCTTATTAAAATTCTTATTTTCAGATTTTTTTATTATAAGATTTGTTTTAAATCATAAATATTTAGATTATATACAATAACTAACTTTTTTTATTTAATTAAAATCTCCAATTAGTTCATTGATGATGATGATGATGATGATGATGTTGATGTTATCTCTTTAGTTCTCCCATGTTTCTTTTCATTTCCCCTTTCTTTTTTCTATTAAAATCCTAGTAGTATAATTCTCTTGTTGTTCTCCATTATTAGGTGAAATGCATCCAGGTAAAAATGTTATTCAATTATTTTTTCAGTAAAAAAACTAAATATTTCATTTTTGGATGAATAATATTGTGAAGTTAATAGTGGATAGAGAAAAATTGAAAAGACATCCAAGATATCATCTATGGGTTAAAGCTTTTGGATTAGAATCTTTGACCTTGGCATTTGATATGATATACTGAAATTTCAAAGTCAAGATCCCTATAAAAAGTGATGGATCAAAAATTTATCTCAGTCAATAAAGCCTCAATTCATCCAACAAGTCCCCAAGGTAAAAGATGTAAAGTATATTGTCAATTCCATGTAAAAAATGGGTGTATCAAGTTGAGCTTATAGTAGGTTACATGGTTTGTAATGTTATATCATGTTGATGTTGGAAACGGTTTTGAAAAATGCCTAGATTTTTCTGTGCAAAATCTGATCGTTTGGCTATGTTTGAGCCAAAATAAAAGTGGGACCCACATGTCATTTGAGGTGGGTCCACATGGTTTTGTGTTCACTTCAATGAGGATAACAACACTATCTGGTTGGATGCTCAAAACCATCAATGGGTAAATGAGATATTGTCTCCAAAAGTGCCTAGTTGATCACTGGTAAAACTGTGTGAAATTTGAATAGTCCCACATGGACTAGCACATAAAACTGTGTGTGTTCATATACACTAATGTTGAACATAAGTTTGGGCCCCAAGGGACACCACTATTTTGTGGATAGGGGAGGACCTAGCCAACATGGGTCGGGCCTATGTTTAAACACACACATGCGCGCCGAACCAAATCAGGCCAGGTCAGGTTGGGTTGCGTCAATAAGATAAATAAATATAATTTTTATTAATATTTTTCCTTTTGCTTTCTCCCATAATTGGTTACACAGTGGGGACATGTCTCTCTGAACAGGTTTTACAGTTTTGCCCTTGTGGGGGTGTCTATTTTTACAGTTATGCCCTTGGAGATTGTTGGACCGAATAGACACACATGTTGTTATTGACACATGCCCATTCTGTATGGATATGTAGGTGTCTCTTAAATCATCCTCTTTCACACATGTCTATTCCATACAGATGTGTAGGTGGTAGCTACTAAGTTACAACTATTGGTCATTTATGACTATTCAAAATCAAAGGTTGTGTCCCTATACCTGTTCTGAACAAAACAAATCTATGATTAAGAGGTTCATCCATCATTTCATTCATTTAATTTTTGGTTAAGCTATTAGTGTCATAGTGTATCCGTATCAATGTTAGTGTAAGAGAGAGGTACAACAAAAGTTGGTTCACCAGACACACATATTGTAGTGATGCTTCTGGGTATAGAAGATCATTGTATCCTCAGAGACAAATGTCCGAATTAACCGTAAGCACCAGTGCGAGGGACAAATATGTCTTAAGGACATAGTGTTAAACACTAGCCTTGATCTAGTTAAGTGAAGTTTCCATCATCCGAGTCAAGTAAGTAGTTTCATTTATTTGATTCAAGTACTTTCATATTTTACAGTGTCGTGCACATATATAGAATATTGAAATAACAATAATAAGATTACAATCTCAAGACAGATTGGTTATTTCGTTACTTTTTGTGCATTCTCTTTATATCTCTTCCTTCTTCATATCAGTTACACTTTTGTTTATATTTATATAACAAAAATGACAACCAATAATACAAGTACGGTTGTACCCTCCTTTATGGCACCACTCATTACTCCCATTCCAAGTAACCATGGAAAAAAGCCCGAGAAATTCAACAGTACCAATTTTAAGAGGTGACAACAAAAGATGTTGTTTTATCTCACACCGTTGAATTTGGCCAAGTTTCTTTGTAAAGATGCACTCACTTTCAAATAAAATGAATCTGATAGGCAGGTTGTGGTTGTAGTGGATGCATGGAAACATGCCGGCTTTTTTTTTGCAAGAACTACATTTTGAATGGATTGGATAACACATTATACAATGTGTATAGTCCAATTAAGTCTTCAAAAGAGTTATGAGATTCCTTAGATAAGAAATACAAAGCGGAAGATGTCGGAATGAAGAAATACATTATAGGCAGATTCCTTGAATATAAGATGGTGGACTCAAAGTCTGTTATGAGTCAAGTGTAAGACCTTTAACTAATCCTGCATGAAATTCATGCCGAAGATGGATTGTCTGCAAGTGATTCTTTCCAAGTGGCTGCAATAATTGAAAAATTACCTCCATCTTGAAGAGATTTCAAAAATTATTTGAAGCATAAGCATAAGAAAATGCAACTTGTAGACTTAATCGTAAGATTAAGGATTGAAGAAGATAACCGCATTTCGAAAAGAAAATTACAGAATCAAACCATCGAATCCATGGTAAATGTAGTGAAACAAAAATTCAACAAGAAGAAAATGAAACAGTACAACCAAGGACCATTCCTAGCTTCTAAAGGTGGCATATCTAAGAAGTTTAAAGGAATATGCTTTATGTGTGATAAATTAGGGCATCGTGCTAAAGATTATCACAAGCGCAATGATCAAGAGAACTTCAACAAGAAAGCGACCCAAGACAATATGACTGAAGTGAATCGTCTTTCTAAAAATGTCTCTGATTTAAACCTTTCTATGCTGGTTTTTAAAGTTAATCTAGTAGGGAATACCAAAGAATGGTGGGTGGACACTGGGGCTGCTTGTCATGTTTGTTTAGAAAGAAAAATGTTCTCAACTCATTAACCAGTGAATAATGGAAAACAACTTTTCATGGGAAACTTTACGACTTCAAAAGTAGAAGGCAAGGAAAGGTGGTGTTGAAGATGACTTCAAGAAATGAGCTTACTCTAAATGATGTGTTACATGTACCAGACATTCGCAAAAATCTTGTATCTGATTCATTATTGAGTAAAGCAGGATTCAAGTTGGTTTTCGAGTCAGACAAATTTATTATCACAAAAAGTGGGATGTATATGAGGAAGGGATATATGAGCAATGGGCTCTTTAAATTCAATGTGATTATAATTCTCAACATTAATGAAGTTTCTTATTCTATTTATATGCTTAAATTGTCCGATGTTTGACATGGTAGACTAGGACACGTAAATTTTAATACTATGCATAGATTAATTAATTTAGAACTTCTACCTAAGTTTCATTTTGATTTAGATCATAAATGTGAAACTTGTGTGGAAGCAAAATTAACTGGATCACATTTTAGTACTATTGAAAGAAGTATTGAACCTCTAGAATTAATTCATAGTGATATCTATGATTTAAAATTCGTTCAAACTAGAGGTGGTAACAAATACTTTATTACTTTTATAGATGATTGCACAAGATACTATTATGTATATTTGCTAATGAGTAAGGATGAGGCCATAGAAATGTTTATGCATTATAAAAATGATGTTAAAAATCAACTCAATAATAAGATTAAGGTTCTGAGAAGTGATAGAGGCAGTGAATATGAATCACCATTTGGTGAGTTCTGTGCACAACATAGTCTTATTCACCAAACCACCGCACCTCATTCTCCTCAGCAAAACGTAGTTACTGAACAGAAAAATAGAACCTTAAAAAAATGATGAATGCGATGTTGATTTATTCTAGTTTACTCCAGAATTTGTGGGGGGAAACAATTCTTTCCTCAAATTATAATCTCATCAAGTTGCCTGATGAGAAAACAAATAAGACACCTTATTAATTATGGAAATGTTAAACTCCTTCCCATAAATTCTTAAGTGTGTGGGAGTGCTTAGCAAAAGTGATGGTCCAAATCCCTAAAAAAATTAAGATTAGACCTAAAACAGTTGATGACATATTTATTGGCTATACTCATAACAGTAGTGCATATCAATTTCTTGTTCATAAATATGATATTCCTGATATAAATGTAAATACTGTTATTGAAACTAAGAATGCATTATTTTTTGAACAACTATTTCCTTGTAATAATGTACAAGAGTCAAGATCTCTTAAAAGATCTTATGAAACTGCGTTTAACAACTCATAAGAAGGAGATGATGCTGAGCCAAGACACAGTAAAATGACAAAAACATCAAAATCGTTTGATTCATATTTTTTAATTTATTTATTAGAAAATGAGCCTCAAAGGTTCAATGAAGCAATATCCACTCCTAAGGCACCACTATAGAAAGATGCTATCAATAGTGAAATGGAAGCCATATTACAAA
Organism: Platanus orientalis; assembly: GCA_025762735.1. NCBI lineage: Eukaryota > Viridiplantae > Streptophyta > Magnoliopsida > Proteales > Platanaceae > Platanus > Platanus orientalis. Next base: position 18,091 of record JAOXJP010123140.1, on the reverse strand, counting down.
ACCATACATGGGAACTGATAGATCTACCACCAGGTACTATACCTCTTGGATATAAATGGATATTTAAGAGGAAATTGAAAGTGGATGAATCAATTGACAAATACAAGATCAGGCTTGTTGTTAAAGGATACAAATAAAAGGAAGGTGTAGACTATTTTGATACATATTCACTAATAACAAGAATAACATCCATTCGTATGTTAATATCTATTGTGGTGTTGCATAATCTATTAATATATCAAATGGATGTTAAAACTACATTCTTGAATGGTGATTTGCATGAGAAAATATATATAGAACAACTGAAAGGGTTTATTGTTCATGGAAAAGAGAATGAAGTGTGTAAACTTGTTAAATCGCTTTATGGATTATGACAAGTTCCAAAACAATGACATGAAAAATTTGACAATGTAATGATATCAAATAGATTTCTAATTAACAAATATGTGTATGTTAAAGATATCATAAATGGTCATGCCATTGTCTGTCTCTATGTTGATGATATGCTCATCATAGGTAACAGTAATAATATTATTAAGGCCATTAAGAAGATGTTAACTTGTCAATTTGATATGAAAGATTTAGGTGTTGCAGATGTGATACTAGAGATAAAGATTACTAGAATATCTAAAGGACTTGTTTTGTCTCAATCTCACTACATTGAGAGAGTACTTAAGAAATTAAAAAATTATGATAACAATCATGCAAAAACACATGTAGATGTAAATCTTCATCTAGACAAAAATAAAGGCGAAGACATATCTCAACTAGAGTATTATAGAATAATAGGCAGTTTAATGTATATATAATGAATTGCACTCGATCGGACATAGCATATGCTATAAACAAGTTGAGTAGATACACAATTAACCTAGGGGTGGACCACTAGAAGGCATTAGTTAGGGTACTAAGGTATTTAAGATACACCATAAACTATGGATTACATTACACCAAGTATCTCGCTGTGTTAGAAGGGTACAGTGATGCAAACTAGATATCCGACCCAAAAGATACAAAATCCACAAGTGGATGTCTTTACACTTGGTGGTGCAGCTATATCTTAGAAGTCATCCAAGCAAACTTGCATTGCCAGGTTCACAATGGAACTTGAATTTATAGCTTTGGATAAAGTAGGAGAAGAAACTAAGTGGCTTCGTCACTTCTTAGAAGATATTCCAATGTGGTCGAAACTTGTGTTTGCAATGTGTATACATTATGATAGCCAATCAACAATTGGTAGGGCACAAAGTCATATGTAAAATGGTAAGTCTCAACATATTCATTGTAGACACAATATAGTAAAACAGTTGATGTCACATCGAATTATTTCCATTAATTACATAAAGTCAAAATAGAATATTACAAATCCGTTAACTAAAAGTTTGACTAGAGATCAAGTATACTGCTCATCCAGGGGGATGGGTTTAAAGCCTATGTCTGAAAAGTCATCATAATGGTAACCCAACCTAGCTGACTGGAGATCCTAAGATCTTGGTTCAAAAGGACAACTGAATTGTGTGTGACTTGATAGTATTACTACGATCACTATAGAGAAAACTTCTCTTACCCACTCCTATGATAAAATAATGATACCTTCAACGAAGATCAGGGTAAGCTATACTTTTAATAATTTTTCATATCATGGAAATCCAAGTGGAGTATAGTAGAATACTCTTAATAAGAATTACCTATGTGAGTGCAAAGGAGCCGCTTCAAATGAGAATTATAAGACTGAATTCTCTAAAAGATTCATGAGACCAGACCGTCTACATGGCCAAAATGAACACAATCATGAAAATCAAATTATGTCCAGAAAGAAATTGTGTGAATTCTATTGTCTTGGTTTACACAAACGGTTGAATAGTTCAAGACATCGCGTTCACTAGTTAACTAGTAAATACAATAGTCTTTCACAAAGGAAGGTTCAAAGCCACAAGCTACCTATCCTTATACAGTGACTTTCCAAAATCACTCTCTCTCAGTGTCAACATTTGCATTTCATTTGCATTCTAGTAAGCCAATTTCATTCAAGTGGGGGATTCTTGGAAATGGTTTTGAAAAATGCCCATATTTTTTTATGCAAACTCTGATCGTTTGGCTATATTTGAGCCAAAATAAAAGTGAGACCCACATGTCATTTGAGGTGGGTCCACATGGGTTTGTGTTTACTTCAATGAGGAGAACAACACCATATGGTTAGTTGTTCAAAACTGGATGAATGAGAAATTGTCTTTAAAAGTGCTGAGTTGATCACTGATAAAACTGTGTGAAATTTGAATAGTCCCACATGGACTAGCCCAGAAAATTTTGTGTGTTTATATACACTAATGTTGAACATAAGTTCGGGCCCCAAGGGGCACTACTGTTTTGTGGATGGGGGAGGACCTAGCCAACATGGGCCTGGCCTATATTTAAACACACACACACACACACACGTGTGTCAAACCAAACCAGGCCAGATCGGGTTGGGTTGGGTCAATAAGATAAATTAATATAATTTTTGTTAATATTTTTCTTTTTGCTTTCTCCTATAATCGGTTACACCTATGGGGACATGCCTCTCTGAACAGGTTTTACAGTTTTGCCCTTGTGGGGGTGTGTCATTCATACGATTTTATAGTTATGCCCTTGGAGACTATTGGACTGAATAAACACACAGGTGGCTATTAAATCACATCTATTGACACATGTTCATTCCGTACGGACATGTAGGTATCTCATAAATCATCCCCTTTTACTCATATATGTTCCGTACGGATGTGTAGGTGGCTACTAAGTTGGAACTATTGGTTATTTGTGACTATTCAAAATCAAAGATTATGTCCTTATACCTGTTCCGAACAGACGAAAAATCTATAAATAAGAGGTCCCTCCATTTCATTCATTTAATTTTCGGTCAAGTTATTAGTGTCATAGTGTATCTGTGTCAGTGTTAGGGTAAAAGAGAGGTACAACACAAGTTGGTTTGCCAGACACATAGATTGTAGTGCTGCTTCTATGTGTGAAAGATCATTGTATCCTAGGAGGCAGACGTCTGAATTGACCATAAGCACCAGTGCGAGGGATGAATCTGTCTTAAGGACATAGTTCTAAACACTAGACTGGATCTAGTTAAGTGAAGTTTCCATCATCTGAGTCAAGTAGTTTTATTTATGTGATTCAAGTATTATCATATTTTATAGTGGCGTGCACATATATACAAATACTGAAATAACAATACTAAGATTACAGTTGAGTCTGTAAGTCCTAGTCCAAGTCTTAGCCAAAATCAAATAACAACATTTCTTTTTTTAGAAAATCAAAGAACAACGTCAAAGACTGAAGATGGACCTACTAAATAAGAGATAAGAGTAAGAACACAAGCTTCAACAAGTCATCCTTCAGAGCCACGTAGGTATGTAAAGGTAAAGTGAGTGTTGTGAGTGTGTTTAACCAAACCTAGCCTAAGTGTGTTTAGAAGACCACCCATGAACCTAGAAAGGTAATATCATTTAAAATTGGTCTAAATTATGATAAAATTGTAAAATTAATGTCCAAGACCATAAAGAGTGTTGTCAATGTCACTTGAGCATGGTCTAAAGGTGTTGGAATGATCCATGAACTTTCAGGAGCAAGCCCCAAGTGTTTTGACACTTTACTAGGATTTTTGGAGGTCCAGGATCGAGCCTAAACAAAAGATTTTCTATTTTTGCTCAGGTTTGCACCCAAGATCGATACCAGATTTTCCAAGATCAATCTTAGGGCCTATAAAAGGATCTTTGCAATGAAATCTTGCACCAAAAACTTCCAAAAATAAGGAATTTTGTAATAGTAGTGGATCCAACCATTTGAGGTTTCTAAAACTTTATAAATAGGGATTTAACCCTCACATTTACCATATCTTAAAAATCATCTACGCTTGATCATCGTTAAACCTTTTAAAGACAAGGTTAGGGTTTGTGTTAATGGAAAAAATGAGAGGTTTTTCTCGTCTTTGTTGATTGGGTGAATTTACCCACAATCTCTTGTGCTTGATTGGCATAGAAATCGAAAGAAGATCATGCATTAGGGTTTCAAGCTTTCAAAGCCTCAAGAAGCTCCACATATTAGAGCTGTAACACGAGGTAACTCTACCCTTAGCTTCATATATTATTAGAGTATTGAGCTAGCTAGTTAAATCTTCATTGTTTGGAGCATTGTTGATGGTGTAATTCATAGGAACATTAGCCTAACTTGAGGCAACCACATTTACATTAAATTTTCTTCTTTTTCACTAATTTTAGAGGAAAAACACAAAATTGTTAATAGAGATTAATTAATCGTGTAACCATTTACATATCAACCTACATAGAAGCATTTAATATTCCTCACTTAAACTAAGTTTAGAGGAATTCATATTGTGTTCACAATAGTAAAACCTACTAAATAAGATGAATTTTCATGGGAATTTAATTTTCTATCATTTAACTCATTATTTATTTGATTGTGTCTTTGCTGGAGCCACCGGAGGTTCAACTACAATTGTCAGAGTCATCGAGTGTGTATTGATAGTGACTAGAGTTCACTAAGTTGAGATATATATTAGGTATATTAATTTTCCTATAATAACCATTAATGAAATTAAAGTAGCTCGGAGTTGAGCTTTTGGACAGTGGACGTAAGCCTAGATTTGGCTAAACCATGATAAACTTTGTCTCGTGTGTGAGTTAGTCTCTATTGTTCAATTTCTATCTTGCATTTATATTCATTTTATAAGTAAATTGAACAACCAAGAATATTGTTTACCTTGTTGAAGAGAACCATCACACTTTCTTTAATAGTAACATTCATATTATGTATTGTAGATTGGTAGGGTGAACACTAAAAAAAAAGAATTTCAAAATAATTAATGGTATCCTATTCACCCGTCCCCTCTAGGATTTCAGGACATTAATTATAGAATTTCAAAAGATTTTAATCCAAAATTTTAACATAAGGAGAAACCTTTACCTTATGCACCATAGGATAAGTGATCATTTGTTTTTCAGATTATTGATGGTGTCACGCCCTAAAACATGCATGCAAAAAAACAAAGTTATAAATGCGGAGGCACATGTGCGTGGCATCGTGGATCTCAGAGTGTGACATTACTTAACTCTTTCCTTGTGAAAGAAATCTTTACTGAACTTACCTAATTTGCAGCATATATTGATTTTTCATTCTTTTATCCAATTAAATATCCTCAATTACCAAAACATTCACAGTGGGAAAATAAACATGAAAAAATACCCTTCATCATCAAGTATAGCGGAATATATCCCCATGTATTTTAAACTACACAATGGAAAATAACTAATAATCTCCAGCATCCATAATGAATAAACACAAATCCCCAGTGCAAATAACATCATCATATGGGGCCACCAAATTAATTAACAACAAGACAGTCTCCTATAGAATTACAATTATCTCATATAAATCTTAACTCAAAAATTCACATATCATACATGAAGTATGTTGGGAATAAAATGAACAAAAAGAAAATAAATGAAATCGCCCTCTCTTCCCCATGAACCATCTCTGGGAACTAAACCTACAAAAGATCTCGTGGTACAGAGCACCATCTGAAAGGGTGGTAAAAACATGGATAAACTATAAAACCCATGAGAGAACATACATAATGTCCCACAGAGTATATCGAATAAGCACGAGTATAACTCAATACTAAGTCGGAACATGCATAATATATAAAAATTGAACTAGCTATAACAATGATCAAATTCTAGTAAAGGTACTAGAAGTACTAAAGCCAAATCAATAGTAGTCTATAACTAAAATAGGTCAAGTGTAGCTCATAAGGAAAGAAAATGAGTAAAAATAAGATATAACATAAATTTCTAGGAAGAAAATGAGCTAACCTAGCAGATTTTCAAAGTTGAGTGTAAAACTACTGTTAATTAGATAGAGCATAAATTTGTATGAAGAAAATGAGCTAACCTAGCAAATTTTCAGAGTTGGGAATGAAACTTCCCAATTGGGGGAGAACTCCTTCTTAGCTCAAGAACTTTCCTAATCTCTCTACCAATGACGAGATCCCACATTTGTGGGGTTCTAAAAAGAGAAGGTCATGTTATAAGATCACTTTTTAGGAGATCCCACATTTGTGAGCCCTTGCATGGTGGCGCGAGCACTCAGTCTGTGTGAGCCAGAAATTTCCTTTTCTGGAATTTGGCCATGAGCCCATGTAAGGTGTGATGAGTGCTCACAGACCCCCACTGCGAGCCCGAGCCCCGCTTGGCAAGCCTTTGTGGTCCCTAGGTGCAATTTTTTTAGCTTTTACCCCCTTATGAAAAAAATGCTATAATTTCTTCAGGAAACTCTGAATTATGCGTCATTTGAGGAATTGGAAAGTATAATCAAAAACATTTTCAATAATGTATGGTTTATAGCCAAATTATCATAGGATTGGTACAAGTTTACTTATGAAATTACCCAAATTACGAACTTAGAAAAACTTTGAAACTTAACAAGTACATGGTCCAACTTGGGTTCCACACTTCTAACTCAATCCAAAGGGTATTTAAACCACTCCAAGGTCCATCCAAACATGTCAAATGACAATTCTATCCTTATATGTATTAAATTAAATTTTTACCCTTTAAGTGTAATGTGGGGTGTTACAAATGGTATATATGATATGGCTATGACTGCAAGTTAAACCATGTTAGTCCAAAGTCCGTCGTGTTTGGTCGAATAATTGGGATGGTTGAGCTACCGATTTTTGTCATAATTTTAAGCCCAACGTGATGTTTGGTTGAGTTTGTTTATGCCTTAACTTAGCCCGAATTATTTTAATCTAGTACTAGGGTATTCCCTTTAAGCGATGCGCTCCATTCCCCAAATGTGGCGGAAAGTAGGCAAGGGGCATTGCATTGGTGCCCTAATGCAATGATAAGTATGCTAAAATTCCCTCACCATGGATAACTGTGGGTAAAGAAGTTAGACTAAAAGAATATGATTCACCTAGAAACTTGGAACATAGGAACCTTAACAAGTAAGAGGAAAGTGTTAGTGGATATTATGAAAAGAATGAGAGTTAATATTTCTTGTCTGCAAAAGAATAAGTGGATGACTTTAAACTTTGGTATACAAGATAAGATAATAACAAGAATGGGATAGGAATAATAGTAGACAAAGATCTAAAAGATGAAGTTGTAGATGCTAAGAGAATATGTGATAGGATTATAACAACTAAACTTTTCTTAGAAAAAACCATCATTAACATAATTATTGCTTACACACCTCAAGTAGGATTACATGAAATTACTAAAAGCAATTTTGGGAAAGTATGGATGGATTACTTCAGGAAGTTTTTGAGAGTGAGAGAATATTCATAGGAGGTGATTTAAATGGACATGTGGGAAAAACTAGTGGTGGATGTGAGAATAAAAGTGCATGGAGGGTAAGGATTTAAAGAAAGGTATGTCAATGGAGAAGCAATCTTAGAATTTGCAATGGAATATGATCACGCAGTAGCAAACACATACTTCAAAAAGAAAGAAGACCCTTTAGTTAGTTTCAAAAGTGGATCAATAGAAGTTAAGACTTTTTTTCTTACTAGGAGGACATAAAGGTCAATACGTAAAGATTGTAAAGTTACCCCAAGGGAAAAACTAACCACGCAACATAGGCTAATGGTGTTAAATGCTCATATTAAAAGATGAAAAAGAAATAAATGAGAAATTAATTACATAAGAATTAGATGGTTGAACCTAAAAATTGAAAAAATAGTGAAATTTAGAGAGATTGAAAAATCTAATTTGGAAGAATATATAAATACGTGTGGAATGAAATGGCCACTATATTAAAATGATAGGAAAAGTGGGTCTTAGAGAATCTAGAGAGAAGGTGCAACCATCCAAAAAAACTTGGTGATGAAATGATGAAGTCCAAACAACCATTAGAGCTAAAAGATCTTGTCATAAGGATTGACAAAAGACTAAAAATATACAAGATTTACAAAGATATAAAAATGCTTTAAAAAAGTTAAGAAAATTGTAAGTTATGCTAAATTTAAGGCATATGATAAACTTTATCATAAGTTGGATACTAGGGATGGAAAGATGGACATATATAAACTTGCTAGAATAAGGGATAGGAAATGCATAGTGTAACACCTTGCTTCTATGTTTGGACATTTTAGAAACATGAAGCTAACCCGAAATAGCAAAAATTACCAAAAAGTGGCCTTTTGAGGGCCTAAATGATGGATTTCGGAGGGGATTCCAAACTACAAACCAAAGTATCAAAGAGATATTGTGGAGCTCGTTGAGTTAGACGTTTTGAGTAGTTACAAGTCACGATCGGACATCGAGAACAAAAGCTACAGCTGCTCAAAGTTTAAGGGCCAATTTTTACTTATTACCAATGTGTTCCATGAGCCAGTTTACAACTTGTTACACTACATCAAGAAGCAATGGAGTCAGAAGGAATAACCTAAAGTGAGAAAAACAACCAAAATGTGAGAAGTTGCTGGCATGATCGATCATAGAGGAATCTTGATTGATCACGGAAGCCTAGAACCCAATATGATCAAAATAAAACATTGCTTGATCGATCATAGGGGATCCATGATCGATCATGAGGACCTATGATTAATCAGGAGGGAGTCATGATCGACCATGGAGACCCATGATTGATTTTGATTAATCAATGGGAGCTCAACTTTTTAAAACCCAAAAATTTTGGGGGTAGACTCGGGATTTTGCCTCCAACTCATGTGAGGCTCGCATGTGACGATTCAAAACACTAAGTTTACTCTATTTTGACTAAAAAACATAAAAAAAGAAAGAAAGAAAAGAAAGAGAAGGAGATTTAGGAGAAAGAGGAAATGCCCAAGTTTGGTAAGGTAAGCCATGAAAACCCACCTCCTTGGATTTCGTTTGGTTTTGATGTTTTCCTTCTAGTTTTTCATTATATCTCACAATTTTTGGTATTCTATACAATTTATCTTGTAAAGAAAAAGGCTTTTGAAATATTTTTTTAAGAGAAAGCTAAAGGAGAAAAAGAGTGTACTACAAGAAAAACTTGTGGAATCAAGAGGAAGTAGTTGTAGCAAATGGTTATATAATGTATACATATGTTTTTTCTTCCTATGATCCTAGATGTATGATTATTAAGCTATTGATTTGATGTTTATGACATAAACTCTATGGATTATGAAGAAGTAAGTGGTTATATAAGATGCACATATGTTTCATCCCTTAGGGTCTTATAGTTATGATTCCTAAGCTTTCGATTTAAAGTCTTATGTTATTAACTATATGGATTTAAATATATAAGTGGTTATACAATGCATACATCTATTTTTTTTTTCCTAAGATCCTAGATGTATGAATCTTAATGTATGATTTGAAGTTTTTATGACATGAGTTTTATGGATTCCCAAAGTTTATGATGTGAGAATGGTTTTATTCATGATGAAATGGTTTTTTCATGTTAGAATCTCATAGACCTCTACCTATTCATAAAATTTACAATGACTCTATGTTTATCATTGATAGGATCTTAGAAATCCTTATTATGAGATTATGATTTGTATGTTTACCACTCATGTTTACTCAAAGGATTTACAAAAATGGATTTCTTTGGATCCTTATGTGAAATTTTAAAAGGATTTTGGCATTTGGTCTTATTCTATGCTTATATGAGAATTGAAAAGTATTTGAAATACATAATTCTACATGTATTCAATAGAAAAGTCAAGTATCTTGTATGATATTTATGATTTACTCTGATTATGAGCTTTTATGTATGAATTCATTTAGGATAAATTTCAAATAAGTGAATGAATAGTTAAGATGCATAATCTTGCATATCCTATTGATTTTATTGTTATGAAATATATGATGAATCTCTAAGATAGATTTTATGTTTAAGAAAAAAGAGATTGTAAATCCATTGATATACAAAAAGAGATTTTATGTTTTGCATATCAATGTTTGATATGAACCATTATGAAATGATGAATGACAAATTAAAGTAAGATCATGTTATTGGAAGTTAAATGGTAGCCAAATATATATTAAAAGTGTTAAATTAAATTAAGATCTTGCTATTGGGAGTTAAACAACTGCCAAGGATAATTAATAAATAAAATGATTTATGATCAAGAAAAGTAAGAGAAGATAAATAAGATGAATAAAGACAAATGATAAGTTAAAGTAAGATCATGGCATTGGGAATTAAACGATGGCCATATATATATATATATATATATATATATATAAAATGTTATGATAAAGTAAGATCCTACCATCTGAAGTTAAATAATGGTCAAAGATGAATGAAAAGTGATAAGTTAATGTAAGATCCCGCCATTGGGAGTTAAACGATGATTAAAAATAAATGAAAAGTGATAAGTTAATGTAAGATTTCGCCATTAAGAATTATATGATGGCTAAATGAAAAATGAAAAATGATGACTAAAATGATAAATCATAAAAAGATTATGATCTATGAAGTATGTTAAGTGAGAAAGTAAGACTTAATTAATGGTGGTTAAACAATGACTAAGATCCCACCATTAGGGGTTAAACAATGACATAATATAATGAAAGATCATGTCATTGGGGATTAAACAATGATCAAGATCTCGTCATTGAGGGTTAAATAATGATCAAGATTCTACTATTGGATATTAAATGATGGTATAATAATGATGAAAAATCTTATCATTGGGAATTAAACAATGATCAAGATCCCACCATTGAGGATTACATGATGGCATAATAATGATGAACAATGACCAAGATCCCATCATTGAAGGTTAAACAATGGCCAAGATCTAACCATTGGGGGTTAAACAATGACCAAGATCCCATCATTAGGGGTTAAACAATAACACACGATTCTGCCATTGGAGCTTAAACAATAGTATAGTAATAAAGTAAGAAAAGAAATCTTATAAGCTTTAAAGAGTGAATGCACATAAGCTTCAAAAGATATGGAAAGTTTATAAGCTATATAAGAAAAGAAATGTCAAAAAAGAAAAGGAAGCGAATAAGTTTCACAAGAAAAGAGAGCACATAAGATTTAAAATAAAAGAAAGCTAATAATCTTTTAAAAAAAGAAAGCATGCAAACTTTGAAAGAAAAAAAAATAAACGTCTAAGTTATGATAGAAATGAAAATGCATAAGTAGTGTATGTAATGAGAAATGATACATGTCAATAAGAAATTGAAAGCAAAAAAAGGAAAGTAAATATGTGTATATCGATAAGAAAATAAAGTATATGAATACTAAATAAAAAATGTGTGTAAGATACAACAAGAAAGTAAAGGTGCATAAACTATATAAAGAAGATGAAATTATATAAGATTGACAAATGAATCAAAATGTAAATGTTTTATAAAGAAATAACAAGTGCATAAGTATTATGAAAAATATTGTTGGGTAATTTTTTAGAAAAAGCTTACAAATATGTTTTATGTTTTAACTATGCACTTTGTTTTCAAGATTGCATGATACATTATTGTTTTAAAATGATTGTGCTTGGCATGTCCTTTTCCATTATATGTTTTGTATCACCCCTTACAAGCCCATTAAGCTCACACAACTGACACTACTTTTCAAAAAGACTTAGTGGATAGGTGTGTTCTATGGAAGCACTTGAAGATGTGATGGTAGCATGAGGACATGCAATATTTAGATGTTTAGTTGATTAGTTGTTGGACTTGTACCTCCTATGGATACATTTGGTTATATGGATTTTGATTTGGCTCGGTTTTATGAGCTTGTGAATTATGGTTTGTAATACTTTTAACTATGGCATGGAAGGTTTTATGTCTCCTTGAGGAAAGAGAAATGCCTTGAGACTTTATGGTTTATATGATGGTGATTCATGATTAATGATTATTCTATTGCTCATATTAAATGGTGATCATGTTTAATTTTTGTTGCATATCGAAATATAGAATGTAGGATGTATAATTATTTTGTTGCATATATTCAATGATTAAAAGGATAAAGAAAAGTAATTGGGTTATGAACAAATGAATGAAAGTAAAAAATAAAAGCTACCAAGGTAGCACATGAAAGAAAAGAAGAGAAAAAATAAGGGAAATATATATATGACAAGGAAAAAAGTGTGATAAATGGCACACTCTGAATCCGCAAAACGACTTATGGAGAGGTCCGGGTTTGGGTAGTAACATAAAGACCTAGACCATGTTAGATGCATTAGAGGTGAGCATCTATGAGTCTTAGTAAAAGATGCATTAAAGAAAGGTAGATGAACTATTTCCAAAAAATTATTAAATGATTATCATATAGGGAATGCCAGGTTAGGAATTGGTATAGTAGAGAAGAATAGAGATCATAGATATCTTTGTAGGATTAGATTGTTAGAAGTTAAAGAAGTTTTGAGGAGAATGAAGATACTAAAGGCTCTATGATCAGATGATATCTAAATTGAGGTTTGGAAATGTATGGGAGACGATAGCTTATCATAGTTAACTAAGATTTTTAACAAGATTATTAAAACTAAAAAATGTTGGATGAGTAAAAGAAAAGTATTGTGGCTCCTATCTACAAGAACAAGGGGGATATTCAAAATCACACCAATTATTGTGGGGTCAAGCTTATGAGCCATACAATGAAATTATGAAAGAGAGTGAGACGTGAAACTAGAGTATTTGAAAACCAATTTGGATTTATGCTTGAGAGATCAACAATTGAAGTTATTTTTCTACTTCAACAATTGATGAAAAAATAAAGAGAGAAGAAGAAATATCTTCACATGATCTTTATTGACCTAGAAAAAGGCATATGATAGAGTACTAAGTGAGATCATTTGGTGGGTTTTGGATAAGAACGGGGTCCTAAATAGACATATTGACCTAGTTAAAAATATGTATGATGGAGCAATAACTAGTGTTAGGACAATCGGGGGAGAGCCAAGTGAGTTTGAAATCATAGAGGCTTGCACCGGGGTCAGTGTTGAGTCCATACATTTTGCCTTAGTTATGGATGAGTTAACTAGGAGTATCCTTGAGGTGCCATGGTATATGTTCTTTGCTGATGATGTTGTGTTGATTGATGAGATTAGAGTGAGGGTAAATATCAAGTGAGAAGTATGGAGGGATCCTTTAGTATTAAATGGTTTTAAGATAAGTTGAACTAAAATAGAATATATGTAAAATGTAAGTTTAACAAAAATGAGAATAGAAATGAGGGTGTAGTTAGAATCGATAACCAAAAGATGCCTCAGAGTGACCATTTTCATTATCTTGATTCAATCATGCACAAAGAGGAATATATTGTACATGATTTTGTTCATATTATTAGAGTGAGACAGTTAAAGTGGACAGGTGCTTTTGAAATGCTATGTATAAACGAATACAACTAAAATTGAAGGAAAATTTTTATAAGACAATTATAAAACTAACCATGTTTTATGGAGCAAAATGTTGGCCAGCTAACAAACAACATGTACATACATGTGTGTGGCTGAGATGAGAATGTTGAGATTGATGAGTGGCAAGACTAGAAAATATAAAATTAAGAATGAATCCATTCATGGGATCCTAGGTGTAACACCAATAGGTGATAAAATGAGGGAAAATCAACTGAGATGGTTTGGTCATGTTCAACAAAGACCAAAGACTGTGCCAATGAGGAGTGAGATGATGCAAGTTGAAGGTTCTAGAAGGACAAGAGAAAGGCCAAAATTGATTTGGGTTAAAGTAGTAAGGAGAGAGATGACCACTTGTAATTTAATGATAAATATGGCCCCAAATAGAGTGGGAAGGCGGAATGGGATTCATGTAGCCGACCCCAAACTTAGTTCGAATTCAGTCTGTTAAGATTGAGCCAGCCTAAACTTCTAAGATGGTGCCAACACCTTTTATTGTTAAGATCTAGTTGGCCCAAACGTAGTCCTAATTCAGTCTACAGACCATTAAGTTTGGTCAACCCAAAATCGTTGACCTCACTTATTAAAATTGGTATGAATTCGAGTATATATATATATATATAATGAGAGGATGTCTATGAAATCTCTATACAATTCAAACGCTTGGTAGATGTTTCAAGATGGTGTGTCATTGGATGGAGTGACTTATGTCTTAATTGATTATCCTTCTTTAGATAAAACATAGTATTAATCTTAATGTTGAGGAGGAATCAATTAACTAGTTGAGCACTTGAGATGGACTGGTGATTTTATCAGGGTCCCCATCAAATATTTGGATGGAATCCATGGTGGTCGAGGCAGATTTACAAGAATGTCAATTTTCTCCTTTTTCTAACTTTAGCTTTTTTTTTCTTAATATTTGGGTCCCACTAGTGTTAAGTGATAGAATGTTGTGTGGCCCCCTTGAGTTGTAATTATTTTTCAACATCAAATCTATATATGTGACAAAAAGGGTCATGTCAAAAGCAGGTTAGGCTGGAGAGTGGTCCACCCTAATTTGAACCAAAATTAAACTAAGTTAACTTTAGCTAATCCCCACCATGCAAAAATTGAGTGGGTCGATTTAAAAAGGAAAAATGAAAAGGTGGCATCAAATCCATGGTAGTTGACCAAATTTGGGAAATACTCAGAGGGAGGGTAAAACCAAACCACTACTTTGCCGGGTCAATGGTTTAGTAGTTGGATTACATATCAGTGGCCGTCAAAACTTGTTGGTCTTCTCATGCTGTAATGTATCTCTATCTTATGTTGGTTGGCATGGAAACAAAGGAACAAGGTGGTAATGGGGAAACTAATAATCGATGACAAATTGTTTCATCTTTCCGCTGGTTACTCAAGGACATGGATTGCAACAGCACCTCATCTGATAACACATGGAGACACCTTTTTGAACCTGCAAGGGTTATTTTGTGGGCTCCTCTAAAGAAAGGATGACTAAAGATTAACATAGATGATTCATGCCCCCCCTGAACTGTTCAACAAGAGCTATTGCAGCTGTAGCATGGGACTTACATAGCAATTAGAGGAGTTTAGCTTTTTGTCTAGGAACGTGGGGGATACCCTTTTGAGGTTGAAATTGTTGTTATGTATTCTATGTATGCACTATTCTGTAAACAACAAGTGTTTATTTCATATAAATAAAATACTTAAAAATAAAATAAAACTATTGACTTGTTTGGATGAATTGACAATAAATCAGTATCGGATTAATCAAGGGTAGTGTTTGACACTATGTCCTTAAGACAGATTTCGCCCCTCGTAGTGGTGCTTACAAACTCTTTGGGCATTTGCCTCCCAGGATACAATGATCTATACACACATAAGAAGCACTAAAATCTGTGTGCTTGGCGAATCAAACTTGTGTTGTACACTCTCTTTTAGAACACACTATCATGCTCTCTATATGCCTAATTCAGACATCCTCTATGATGCCTAATTTTGTGCACTACAAATTTTTGGATTTGGAATCGATTGAGAAAAATGAAGGAGGGACGATTTATTCATAGACTTGTTCATGTCTATTCGGAATAGGCATATGGACACACCTTATGGTGTTCGAACATACACGAAAGCAAAATGTTGCATTCTTATAGCCACATCAATGTCTGTTTGGAACAAACAGGGATTTAAAAGGTACTATCTAATAGCCACCTTCATGTTCATACGAAGGGACATGTGTCAAAAGAGGTGATTTAATAGCTACATGTGTGTCTATTCGGTCCAAACAGTTACCAAGGGCCAAATTATAAAAATTGTACTAATGGACACACCCCCACAAGGGCAAAATTGTAAAAAGTGCATGAATAGTCACACCCTCATAAGCATAACCAAATCTGGGAGAAAGCAAAAGAAAAAAATAGTAATAAAAAGATTATTTTAAATTTTTCTTATTGATCCAACCCAACCCGACCCGGTCTGGTGCGTGTGTGTGAGCTAGGTCCTCCCCTATCCATAAAACATCGATGCCCCTTAGTGCCCAAACTTATGTTCAATATAAGTGCATATGAGCACACATAGTTTCATGGGATAATCCATGTGGGACTATTCAAATTTAACACCCTTTTACTAGTTTTACCAGTGATCAACTAGGCACGTTTGGAGACAATTTCTCATTCACTCATTAACGGTTTTGAGCATACAACCATACGGTGTTATTCTCCTCATTAAGGTGAACACGAACCCATGTGGACCCGCCTCAAAAGACATGTGGGTCCCACTTTTATTTTGGCTCAAATATGTCTACCTAGTCAGATTTTCAGTCTGGGCACAGTAAAATCTGGGCACTTTCGAAACCATTTCCAACAGAAATGGAAGCGGTCAAGCTAGGTCTTCAGCTGGCGGTAAGACCTGAATCTCCCTTGGTCATTGTAGAATTTTATTCTCTATAGACAGTTCAAACTCTTAATAGTGATCATCTTCAGTGCCCTTGGAGAGTGAAATCATGATTCTATGACTGATAATCATGATGTCTATCCCAAGAGTCATTGTTATTCATGTTAATAAACAATGTAATATGAAGACTCACAACTATGCTCAATAGTATGGAAGGAACCCCAACGAACCTGAGTGTGTGGTTTGCTGGAAAGTTCCCTCTCTGTAATGTCTCCTATTTAAGTTCAAATTAAAAAATTAAAATCCATGGTGGTTGCTAATGCTTCTAACATGAGTGGCTGCAGCATGACCCACTTAGGAGAGAGGACGGGTTAAATCCCTTGATCAACATTCAGATATTATGCGATATTGGCTGCCTGTCCCATCAATTATATATTTCTTGCTTGCAGCTGTCTGGAGTTACCAAAAAAACAAACATCCATGGTGGGTCAGTACAATTAAAGGAGAACGTGTAACTTATATGGTTACAAAAACACTTATAATGATCTATGATATTGAAAATTGAATAATATACCCACCCAATCTCAAATCAAATACATTTATTTGTGGTAACATCTTCCTAGAGTATCTATACCACTAGAAGAGGAGAATGGTTAGCATTATGCATTTTCCCAGTAGCTTTTGCTTTCAAGTTTGGCCCAAGCACGGAATTTAGATAGGCCTAGGATTTGGTGTGCTCCCTTAACATCCCATAAAGTCCCCTGGCATGGAGAGGGACACATGGCACTGAAAAGTGATTTACACCCCCCCCCAAAAAAAAGTGTAAATCACTTTTCAACATCATGTATCTCCCCTTGAATTTGGAGGGATGTTTGGGGGACTCTAGGGAGGCGCACCAATTCCGCGCTAATTTAGGTAGGGATGCAAATGAGCCGGATTCGATGCGGATATTATTATATCCAAATTCGGCTAATTTATAATAGGATATTTTTTAACAAATGGATATTTAATCGAATCATATACACATAGGTTCATATTCGTATCCATTAAGTTAGTCGAATATCGGATACGAATACGGATATATCCGATTAAACAAAATCATCAAGTTAGGTTAACATATTTGTATCTATTAGGTTATGATTAATGTTAAAAGTAATGCACAATAACCTACAATAATATTTTAAAAGTAAAATAACTTGCAGCATTATAATATGACTATTAATTTAAATTAGTCATTAGGTATTATATATACATATATATAATCGAAATGGATACATGTATATCCGTATTTTCTTTAAATGAATACGAAAATGAACCGAATTCGGATAATAATTGGATACTTGCATCTCTAGATTTAGATAGTAGTTGTTGTCATTCTTCTTTCTTTGACTGTCAAACCATACCTCCTTACTGGCTACCAAAAAATATTGTTGAGCTATACCTTAAATTCCTAACATCACATAAGCGCCGATCATGGATACTAGCCTCTTCTCCTAAAAATGGGAGAGGATAGCACACCTAATGTTCTTAATTATTTTTACTATGAGATCACTAATTATTTATTTTTATTTTTATTTTTATTTTTAAATTTACATTACATTCTTACATTAGTTGTCTACAAGTGACTAAATGGAAAGGGAAAAAAACTAAAGATATTGATGGCTTTAAACTTTGGTACACAAGAGAAATCAATAACAAAAATAAAGTAGGGAAAATAGTAGATAAAGATCTAAAGGAGGGAGTTGTCGAGGTTAAGAGAATAGGTGATAGGATTATAGCAATTAAACTTGTCTTAGAAAAAGAGATAATCAACATAATTAGTGCTTA
>JAOXJP010123129.1:0-13800 GCA_025762735.1 Platanus orientalis | reverse complement strand
TTCTTACACTCTTTGAAATGCTTGAAGTGTTTACCCTAAAGGAAAACTTTCCCTTTTATAGTGGACGGAATCTACTCTTAACCATGGAAATGGATCTCCCAAAACGGGCAAATAATGGTGGCCCTTCATAAAAAAATAGATTTTTGATATGCTTCAGTTGTACCCTTGACCGGTCCGGCACTTGAAGACCGGTCAGGCCAAGACCTGTGCCATGATTGGTTAGGCCTCATGGGGAAACTCCCTTGAGTGCTTGTGCTTGAGCATCTTGATCGGTCAGGCACTTGGAAACCGGTTAGGTACTTGGAAACCGGTCAAACCCTTGTGCCTGATCGATCAGGTAAGAATGGGCAACTCTAACTGGTCTTTTTTTGGAGCCATAGTCTAAGACTCTTGGCCGGTCAGACAATTGGCGACCGGTCAGGGAGTTCTATAATGTATGACAAGAGGATTTTTGGGAGGTCTTCACTTAGGCATCTCACTTGGGCATTGGGTCATAGGCCATTCATGTGGCTAAGTTACTTTGGGACTCACTGTTGCATCCAAAATGCCTATATGAATGCATGCATATACTTTGGCTTGGATGGGGGACTTGGAGTCCAACTCCATGTCTTGATCTTCTTGTCTTTGGTCCACTTGAATCTTCATGTTGTTGATGTTCATAGTCACATTTAGGACTCTTACAAGATATACATAAACTACTTTACCATGGGATTGAGAAACTACATACCATGATTTAACGATGTGGAAATACTAGCCTTAGGCATAACTCCCATCCACTTCAACCTTCCTATCCCTGAAAGTCCCACTTTGCTCTAATCATGTCCTTTCACTCACCTATCCCACACAATCATCCAGAAGACCCGTTACTCATCCCAAAACTACAAGTAGGCTGACCTCACAACATTCATGTTTACCCCAACCTTCGCTTTTACCTCCTCCCCTCCAAACCTTGATCAGAAATCCCTAGAATGCCCATTATCAAGGGCTAGTCACCCTACACCTATCAAACATTGCTTCTAACGCCACCATTACATCTAAACAATCTTAGAAACCCAAAAAAAAATGTCTATTTGTTACCACCAGAGGTTAGAAGACCAAAAACTAGACTTAAACAAACACTCGAATAATCAAGGAAAGTGTAGTTTTCTATAGAAATCAACTTTTCCACATTTCTCTGTACACACATGCCGGATCAACTCACAATTTATTGTAGAACATCCGGCGGCCCCATCCGCACATAATACATGAAGAATCCAATAAAAAAGTTCTACCTTCTCGGCTCTCCAAAGTCTAATAAGGAGTTTCTCAGATCTCTTAGTTGTCGGACGTGCAATAGTTTGTGGATATTGGATTACAAATTTGGTTTGACTATTATGTATAAAACATTGGCAAAACATGGAAAGTATAGTTCATTTGTGTCCATCAAGGGTTGGAAACCCGAAAGACAGGCTTAAACTGAATTCATGAAATTTTTTGGGAATTACTATGTCGAAAACTCAATCCCATTTAACCCCATTTACTACATTAGCCCTCAAACTTTATTGCATCAACCCCCCTATATCATTAATCCCATCCCTTTATCCATTTGCTATATATCAGTCCTAAGAATCTCATCATTACCTTTCTTACACCCCATCACCTCTCTCGAATACACACTACATGACCTTGCCAAGTGGCCTCCCTTCACCACCCTTCATTTGGAATCTTTGTGTAATCCCATGAATACCTTTGCCTCCCTCACAAATATCTTTGTCATGTGTCTCACCTCCCATTGGTCCATCTTGAGGCATATGAATTCCAATATTCCCTTGCCACATGTCACCCTTAAACATCTAGAACTTTCTTGGTGAAGATCTAACCACCTATGTATAGGTCATCAGTGGTGCTAGTGGAGAAGCATGAACGGTCACATGAGAGATCCCACTCTAGACCATTCTATGGATGTTTGACATTGAGATCAAGAAAGTCCATGGCTAAGTGTTGTTGGTTGTTGAGGATGCATTGGATTTCTTGCAGGAGGAGGACTTCTTTTTAGTAGCACTGCATAACTTCTATGTAGCCAAAGATGAGAGGAGAGAAGTGTCCCACATGGCATGCCAGTACACATCAAATTTTGTTGCATGGACCCATTCATAAAATGGTTTTATTATTTTTAGGGATTTTATACATCTCTCGATTTGAAAAATCATAATCTATTAATTACTTCTCCTACATATGAAGGAGTTAGAAAACCTCTTATTAAAGCTTAAATAAAATCAAAAGCATATTCATCATATACAAGACAATATGTGTTTATCACCTTGCTGAAGACATTCGTCTTGGCTTTTGCTTTTTCTTTAGTTGTAGAAAATTTGGTCTTCAAAACCTGGTTGTAGGAAACTTGAGAATTCTTGATATTTTGAAAATGTAGCAGATGTTGAAGATGTAGGCGATCGAAGATGGAAGATCCCTTGAACATGTGTGGACTCTTCTATTTATGCTAGAAATTTTAAAGTTTGTCTTGGAATCTATCGTTTCCTACTTTATGGGGACTGAGCCTCAATCTGTAATTAACTGTAGCTTATCCTCCCATTTTCTTTTGAGTTGCATGAATGGAATTACATAAGGCATATTTGCCTATTTTGTTTCCACTTACGGAATTTTACTCCCACAAATATTTTCTACTTATGATAAGCCTTATTTGAGGGTAAGTTGGGATAACTCTTACAGTGTTTGAGTTTATACAAATTTCTTGATCTTTATCTGCATCAACAAACCTTTGTTTGATTCAAACTTTATTCTTGCAAAGATGGAGGATCTTGACCTGACTTCTTGTATGGGCTTTGTAGGCTTGCTAGCTTTTGAATAGCATCCCATAATATGTTTATGCGGATGGAATTCATCTGCACTAATGATTTTAGCGGCATGATTGAACTTTATCCATAGGACTTATTTTCTGTCTACAAATGTTGCCACATGTCACGACTGATTTTCTTCCTCTTGAACCATCTTCATGCACAGTTAATGCCTATTTTGATTATGTTTGATATGGTGTATCACTTGGATGAACTTTAATATGTGAGATTAAATCCGTACCAACACCAAGGCAACACCTAACCTTATTCCCTAATATCAAACGAGAAAAAGAAAAGAAATAAGGAGCAAGTAGTGCAATTTGTTTCCAAGGTAAAATAGGTAAGATGTTGGTTTCATAGTTACATTCCTAGCCATTTAGATCAAATCCATATCTACTGCAAACAATCAATTGTCATGACTTCCTCTATGGATAGCAAACCTCCATATCCATTTTCAAGTAAAGTAGAGTTGCAATCTTTAATTCTTCCAATTCCTAGACTCTCTTTCAATTTTGGTTTGCACACTAGCTCCCATTTCACCAGAGGTCCTTTTTCTCTCCTCCTTCCTCCCATGGAAAATCTTATTGAATCTTCTCGATTTTTCACCACCTTACATGGCATCTTGAATAATGACATATAATAAACTGAGATATTTTCCATGGTTGATTTTATTAGGGTAATGATTTTATCCCAAAACATATAATCTTTTTTCTAACTTGCTAACTTTCTACTTATTTTCTCCACTACTGGATCCTAGTATCTCACGTTTTGGGCTACCAATCAATTTTCCACTCTACACCCAATTATATTGCCAAGCCTGCTAAACCTTTCTTTCTCCACATTGATGCCTATGAAACTAATTATTTTATGTTGACTTTAATACCTAAAATTGCTTCAAAAATCATTAAGATATAATTAGGATTCTGAACAAAATTTATGGGCCCCAAAAAATAATATAATATCATCTACGAATTGAAAGTGTAATACATATATATCCTCCTCATCCATTGCAAACCTTGATCATATTTCTTCTTTTTCCACTTGAGATATGTGGGTATTACACACATCAACTACCAAGGTAAATAAAAAAGTGAGAGAGAATCCACCTGCCTTAAATCTCTTGATGACCTAAAAAACTTTTTGGAGATTCATTTACCAATATTGAAAAAAAAAAGGATTTTATATGCACCCTCTTATCTATTTGCTATGTCTTTCTTTAAACCCTTTCTTTTTAAGCACCCGTTTTAGAAAGCCCTAATCAACTCTTTCATATGTTTTTTCAAGTTCCACTTTGCCAATCACCTTAAGAATTGATTTTTTTCTTCACTTTCATGTATTCATTTTCTATTAAGATTCCATCAAGAATTTTCCACTAATGAACATCACTTGGTTCTAGAAATTTTTTTTTCTTAACAACCTTGTAAACACCCAAATTTTAACACGGAGTCCTATGTGAACCTCACAATCACTTTGAGGACAGTGTTAGATCAAGACTTTAGGAAACCTTGGTTTAGGAGAATAGAGCTCCTCCTTGAACCCCCCCTCCTCCTAACAAAAGCATCCAAAGCCCTAAAAATCACTAGAAACCTTAAATGAATTGGTCTTGTCCAACCCTGACTCCAAGAGGCTAGCTATTAACCCTTTAACATGTGTCTCAGGAAATAAGACATAGTGGTCTAGTGTGCATACAAATGTGGAATTACCAATTTTAGGCCTCATCCCCACCTACCTCGGCCTCCCTACTCCTAAAAGCCCAATTTTGTCATAATCACATCTTTTTGCACATCTTCACACACAGTCACCCAAAAGACCTACCATTTGTCTCAAAAGGTCTTGTAACCTGACCTCCACAATGTTCATGTTTAGTCCCACATCCAATTTTATCCTTTTGTCCTCCTAAAGTTTTACACAAAAAAAAAAAAATCCAAGAACATTACCCTTTAAAGGTTAGCTATGTTAAACCTGCCAAAACCTACTTTTGACCCCACCAACTCATCCGTAGATTCCTAGAAACCTAAAATTCACTATCTATTCACATCCGTCGGAGGTCGGGAAACCAAAAAGCAGGCTCGGACAGAAACCCAACTGATTAGGGAAAATGCAGTTTCTCCCAAAAGCTAGCAGTTCACATTTCTTCACGCACACATGTTGGATCAAATCATCATTTATTGCAAAACCTCCAGCAGTCCAACCTGTACATAATTCATGAAGACTCCAATAGGAAGTTTCATCGATTCACTCCTTTAAAGTCTAATAAGGAGTTTCCTAAATATCCCTGATGTTGAATGTGTGATAGTCTATAGATATCAGATAGCAAATCTGATTTGATCACTGTGTCTAAAACATGGAAAGTATAGTCCATTCACACCCATTGGAGGTTATAAGTGGGCCCATTCCAAATTCATGTAAAAATAATAGGTTTACTGCACCATTAACCAATTCCATTAACCCCCTTTACTGCATCAGCCTTAACCCATCATCACATTTTTTACACCCCTCTCCTCCTATAACCTCTCCCTTACACCCTCTCTCCTCCCATCACCTCCTCTCTTACACCTTCTTTCCCTCCATCATTTCCCTTGCCAACATGACTCATCAAAATTATTGATGATCAAGCCCATCACATACTTCATCTCACTACCCTCTTGATGATTAAAGCCCATCACACAAACTCATCTCTGAGAAACCAAGGCATGCTTTGATACAAAGTGAAAAATCCGGGGTATGCTCTAATACCAATTGAAATTCTCGAAATGGATCCCTGAGTGGGGGTGAATAGGATCCTTAGACTTATTTAAATTTTTTTTAAATAATTTATTCACCTTCTTGTGATGTACTTAATTTTCTTTTAATTAATTATGCAGTGAAAATTCTTTTGATTGAGTAAATATCTTTTATATGAATTTATCATAGACCACGAGGTTTCGTCATGCACTATAGGATTGCTTATAGTAGAGTGGGAGCAGGGCTGATAAATTCTGTAAGGTTGTTAAGTTTATTTTTTAATTTAAACCTTAGTTAGAGTCAGTTAGTGTGTCAGACTAGTTTCCATAATCACAATAAGCATAAATAGTCAATAAAGAGAAAATGCTACCAAACTACAACAGCATAAATTTATAGTGGTTCTGCCCTCTGGCCTACGTCCACTCTCCAACCAGATCCTCCGAGCCTATTTAATTTTTATTAATAGTTCCCTAACTATTATACGACAAATTAATAAAAATAAACCTAAAATTTACTTACAAGTAACAGAGAATCCACTCCTTTGTAAGTGCGCTCCAAGTGACTCCGGTGGTCACGCTTGATCTAGTGACTCCGTTGGACTAATCCTCACTTGGTGACTCTGGAAAGTGCTTCACATACACACTTTTGGTAACTTCGACAAAGGCTGAGACTCTACCTTTGGTGACTCTGGCGAAGGCTATGAATTGTTTGAAGAAATAGACAATCTTCTTGCTTCAAGCTGCCTCTTGTATAGGTGAATTTAACTATTTAGAACCAACTTCTTTAGCTTCCAACAAGTATAACTAAATGATTTGGAAAGATCTTACAAGACCTTGAAAGGGTTTAACTATGTATCCAAATTCTCAAGGTCATAGGTCAATAACATAGATTTAATTCATAGGCTTTTTGGCTCTCTGTCTGGCTCTCCTTCCAATAAGATTTGACTATATGATCAATCATGAGAGTTCTCTATCTTTCTTAAAGCTTAAAGAACATTTTTAATAGAGGTTTAAGAGAGCATGCAAATTGCCCCCAACGACTAGTTTCCAACAGTTCAAAATATAGCCATTTAGGTTCTTAAAATTCAAAAATTTTGAATTTCTCGCTTAGGACCAATCCTAGAAAGCTGGGATAGGTCCTGGTTCTTTTGCATTGTTCATGACTAGTCTTAGAAAGCTGGGATAGGTCCTAGTGCTTTTGCACTATTCATGACCGGTCCTGGTACCAAAATTTGGTTGCACTGTTCATAACCGATCCTGTACTGTTTATGACCGGTCCTGGAGGCTGTGACCTATCCCAAAAAGCTAGGATAGGTCCCCAGGTCCTCTGTTAAGCCTAGATTTGCATTTTTTGACCTATTTTTCCATTTTTTTGTCTTTTTCTCTTAGGCTTCTTCCTTTGGACTTGGGTCCATATTATACACATATTTTGTGTGTTTTGTCTATTTAGTTCATCCCATGTCCAACTTACCAACTTTCCAATTTTACCTTTAAGTTTTAGATGTTGGCTTCCTTAAGACTTGAAATTCTTCAATGATGCTTGAGTCTTTTTGGCATGATCATTCCGGCTTTGAGTCCATCTTCTTGGTGCTTTTTTAGACTCTAAACTTGGACTTATATAAGTATATAAATTACATCATAAAGTCCTATACATATGACCACTACATGTACTCACATTGTTTTATTCATGGACATTGACAATACATAAAACTTAACAATCTGACCACCCTCTTGATGATCAAACCAATCCCCTTTCCCCTTATCTTATCAGTGCCTCTTGTAGAGACACCCATTGGTGTATGTGGAAGCACATGGATTCACCTCTCCCCCATTCACCTCATGCCAAATGTTGCATCTTCAGTGACCGCAGACATGCCCAAATGAAACACAAATTAGGAAAAATGATATCTTAACCCAAATGTAATCCTAATTTGATCCAAACATGGTCTAAACCAACCCAAACTCAACCAAATTCAATTCAAATTTGACCTAAACTCAAATTCGTATGCCATGATTTAAGCCTAATATGCCTTGCCTTGATAGGACAGATGCCATGTACGTTTACCATGTTTTAACTCCATGTTTGCCATGTCGTAGGACATTTTCCTTTCTTCCATGATCATGACTGCTTTCCTAATATTGACCTTTTCTTGAGGGCCATGTCTTCTTGTATCAACTATCTTTCCATAAGTTTATATGTTTACTTTATATACCATGCTATGTATGTGCTTTTTGGTTCATGAGCGAAGTTGCGGGACCATCCACTGAGTATTTTCTCTCCTATTGGATGAATTTTCATGATTAAGCCTCTATTCTACTTCACCTAAATTCTACCCAATAGTAAGACACTTTTCACTACTCAATGCCTGATTGAGCACTTATGTGCAATCAGGAGTTGGCATGGACAATCAGGTGTTGGGGGCTCAAGTTGAGAATAGGCATTGGACACACTTCCACCCTTCAACCTAAACCATTAAGACACCATTAACCATGAGACATGTCAGGGGCCTAAACAAGACCCATCACCATTAGTTTGACACACTTATAACATCAACACCTATTCATGATTAGGCGTTGGGATATGTCATGATAGGGCTTTGGGTGCCTAAGATGCCAATCAAGCATTAAATACTTCACTTCTCCAACCTTGGGCCCCTAATGCTCAGCCACCCCTGGACATTCTTCCTCTTAGGCTACATCTATTCGTCTAGATTTGGGCCCAACCTGATGGATTCCACCTCTAGATTTTGGTGATGGGATGTTTTTGAGCCATCTGGTTGTCTGGGATTAGAATCCCTCAAGAAATGTGCAAATCCTGATTGGATTTGCATTATATAGATCGAATTAGGTCAATTTCTATCCATTATAAAGATCTCCCAAGAGTCCTAGGTGAAGTGGAACCCTAATTGGATCAAAATTAGAAGTTTCTAAATCCTAAAATTCAATTTTCATGAAATCTGATCGATTCGGGTGGAAATCGAATTAATCTGGCATGTTTCAGGCCATTTTTCTTACAAAACTCTATGAGGTTGGATTGCTCTGCTAAATATTGGATCAATCCACTAAGTTTGGATCCATCTGATAGGATCAGATCCATCCGATCAATATCAGATTGATTTGCTGGGCTTTTCCAGATTCGACTCCGGATTCATAACTTTCTTACACAAACTCCGATTTGCTGTCCGTTTATTTTGTTGGAAACTAGACTTCAAGATATTTCTAGGAAAATGTAATTTACTCTCTAATTCTTAATAAATTTTTATTGGTGTATTTTTAAATTTACCTTAAATCTATTGGCCGGTCAGCATAAACGAGTTGCGAAAAAATGATCATAACTTCTTCTAGAAAAACTCCTATTCACTTACCATTTATTGTGTTGGATAATAGACTTTAAGACCTTTCCCATGATGTATGGATTGATGACTAATTATTCCTAGATTTATACAGGTTTGTCTCTAAAGTTACACAAGTTTTTTGGTCATTATAAAAGTATCCAAACCCTTTTAGGCGTGTGTGAAACATGTGTAAAACATATGTGCAGCATGTGTATGAAATACGTGTGAACATTTGTGGGGTGTTACAAATTATGTGTAAGGAGACTATGGTAAAGTCTTATCTTAGAGACAATAAGGCTTGAAACATAATTGAAAAATGAGATGTTCGATTGAACCTACCTAATGGAGGTACTTGGTTTTTTAATGGTGTGAGACACATACCAAAGTTGAGGATGAATTTAATTTTTGTTGGTCAACTCATAAGTTCAAGACACAACAGAAAACTATGGGTTTAATTTATGAAACATAAGTCTGACATATTTGATGTGCTTAAGAAGTGAAAAGCCTTAGTTGAGAATGAATCAAGATTGAAGGTTAAGTGCTTAAGGTCTAACAATGGAGGGAAATATTGTAACAAAGAGTTTGAAAATTTTTATGCTTTGAATGGGATCAAAAGGGAAAAGATAATACCACACACCACAACAAAATGGTGTGGTTAAGAGGATGAACAAAATGATTATAAATAAAGCCAGAAGCTTGAGGTTGCATACGAGTTTGTCCAAACAGTTTTGGGCGGATGCGGTTAACACAATTGCATATTTGATTAACAAAGGACCTTTAGTACTATTGAATGGTGGGTTTCATGAAGAAGCATTTACAAGAAAAGAGGTAAGCCTTTCACATCTCAAATTGTTTGGTTATATTTCTTATGTTAATGTTGATGTTGATTAGATAAATAAGTAAGAGACGAAGTTAAAGAAGTACATTCTCATTGGGTATGATTCTGATGAGTTTAGATATCGTTTTTAGGACAAAGAAAATTGAAAAGTCATTAGAAGTAAAGATATAGTATTCAATGAAAAGGCAATGTACAAAGACAAGGTAGAAGAACATCAAAGCAAGAAAGAGTTTGTGGAACTTGAAGATGTTTTTTAGGGTGAAGTACCAAGAGAAGAAGACAATGAGATGCCAGAAGAAAACTAGAAGATGGAGCCTCATACATTTACTCTGAAATTAAGGTTTGCAAGACACCTAGGCTAACTCAAAGATTCTCTCATTCATTGTACTATTTGATGTTGACAGATAGGGTGAACAAGAATGTTATGATGAAGCATTAGAGGTTGAGTGGGAGTATGTCATAGATGAGAAAATGAAGTCATTGATTACAAACCAAACATGGGACTTAGTTATACTACTTACAAAAAAGAAGGTACTATACAACAAATGGGTGTAAAGGTTGAAGGAAGAGCATGATGAGAGAAAAAGATACAAGGTCAAACTAGTTGTGAACGGGTATCAACCAAGGAAAGGTGTTGACTACTCTGAACTATTTTCTTCGATTGTGAAAATAACCACCATTAGAGTGGTACTAAGCATTGTGGTAGTGAAAGATCTACATCTTGAGTAATTATATGTGAAGATAGTTTTTCTTCATGGTGACTTAGAAGAAGACATCTACATGCAACGGCCATAAGGGTATGAAATAGAAGGCAAGGAGGAAATGATGTGCAAACTCAAGAACTTATATGGGATGAAGTAAGCCTTGAAACAATGGTACCTCAAGTTTGATAGGTTCATGTCAGAGAATGGATATATAAGATGCCATGCGGATCATTGTTATAATCACAAAACCTTGATGACGGGTACAATATTTTACTTTTATATGTGGATGATATACTTGTGGTAAGTTTAAGCATACATGAGATAAACAACTTGAAGAAGTAGTTGTCAAAGGAGTTTGAGATGGACTTGAAAGTAGCTAAACAGATTATTGGAATGAGAATCATAAGAGACAGGAAAAACCATGAGTTAAGGCTATCTCAAGCAAAGTATATTAAAAAGGTGTTTAACAAATTCAACATAAAGGAAGCGAAGCCAGTCAATATCCCACTAGATAGTCACTTTAGACTCTCCTTGAAAGATTCTCCTAAGATTGTAAATGAGAAGAATTATATGTTTAGGGTTCCATAAGCTTCAGTGGTAGACAACTTGATGTATGCCACAATTAGTATTAGACCAAATATAGCTCAAGTAGTGGGAGTTGTGAGCAGATTCATGAGTAAACCTAGAAGGATGCATTGGGAGATGGTTAAGTGGGTCCTGAGATACTTGACAGGGACCACTAATATAGCTTTAAGTTTTGGAGGGAAGGAAGTGAAGCTATAAGGATATGTAGACTTAGACTCGTCAATAAATAAAGATAAGAGGAGGAACACAATGGGGTACATGTTTACCTTAGGGGATAAAGCAGTTAGTTGGGTGTCTCAACTATAAAAGATAGTTGCACTCTCCTCAACGGAAGTGGAATACATTGTAGCAATGGAGGTTAGCTAGGAATTCATTTGGTTAAAAAACTTGATGGAGGAGCTGGGAAATAAGTAAGTGAATAGCAGACTATTCAGTGGTAGCCATAATGTTATTCATCTAGCAAAAAATTCATCCTTTCATGAAAGAAAAAAGTACATTGATAGGAGGTACCACTTCATAAGGTCATTCTTGGAGGAATAAGTGCTAATGTTGGAAAAGATCCATACCGATGAGAATCCAGCAAACATGCTTACCAAGGTGGTCATAGTTAAAAAACGGGAGCTTTATAAAGCTTCAGTTGGTCTTCAGAAGTAAAATGAAGATGTAGAGCCGCAAGAGATTAACAGAAAAGGAAGACATCTCATCATGGGTGCAGAAACTAGACAACAAGAAGACCATTAGTCTCTAAGTGGAAGATTGTTGGTTAGGAGCCATATGTGTAAAGAGGAAGACGTAGAAGAGTACCTCAGCAAAATTCAGACCGATTAGACCAATCCAAAAAGTGAGTTTGGGTGGATCAAACTAGAGAGCCTTAGGACTACACAGAACAGGATCTAGTGCACACTGGATCAATCCACCCAAAATTGGAAGATCGATCCATCCTAGATCGAGCTGCCCGTTTTGGGTGGATTAATCTAGCGGCGATTTTTTGAATTTTTTTAAGGTCTATGGAAGAGTGGGACACTTCCCCAGTTTCACCTCTGTGATGTATTTAAGCATTTTATTGTTGTCTAGGGTATATGAGAGTGAAAATATTGTGAGAAAAGAGTGGTTTGTGAGAGATTGAGAGAGAACTCTTGTATTCTTCCAAAAGTCAATGAAGCTTTCTCTACAGCTCCATGGTTTTTTCCTAACTTGAGGTTTTCCATATAAATTCTATGTTGTGGTGTGCTTGTGGTTTGTTCTTCTATGATTATTGCATTCATCTTGTTTGGCTAGATTGGTAGGCTTCTAACATAAACCCTAAACATATGTCTTTAAATTTCATGACTTCTTCCGTTTTATGGAGTGAAACAATGAATATTCTATTTAAACCTTTATCCACTATCACTTATTCAAAGAGTTCTTAAAACACCTTTTATCAAATATTTTTAAATGGTCTCTCAACATTCTTGATAGAACAACTTGGTAAAACTATCAAGACGAGGAGATTTTTCCTTTTCTAACACTAAATGTAGCATCTTTGATTTTCTCTTTTGTGATTTTTTTGTCTAACCTTCGTGATTTCTCATCTGAAAAAGAATTCAGTTCTACCTTATGAATCACTAATTGTCCCCTCTCTTCCTTCTTGGCAATCCTTTCTTAGTCTTCTACATACTCCTCCCAAACTCTATTCTTTGTGATTGATTTGTTTTTCTTTAAACCATTTGCTGCTAAACTCTTATTGCCATCCCCTTTTGTTGTTGCATCCTGTAGGGATCCTGGATGTCACATCTATAATATCCCGCGCCATGACACACATATTACTATACACATGTCACACTTAGAATGCTAACACATGTCACATAAATTCTGTACACACATAAGATCAGTTAACTGCACATATACTGATTTGAATGTTCGAGCAACTTTAGAAAGACGCTAACAAAAATGTAGAAAGAATCTATGAGTGAAAGTTACACCTGTGGATAAGCATAGAAGTCTAGAGTCTTATACAATAAACGGCAATCAAAACAGACACTAAACGAAAAAGTTAAAGGCAATTTACTAAGCAAGGGAAAAAGAAAAAAGGGTGAAGGACATGACAAGTTCTGAAGCTATCCCAAATGGATGACACAACTTCAAAAGTAAATTTATATCAATCCTATAGGAATCACCCTACAAATAATATATTATTGGAAAGATTTATGAGTCTACTTTTTAATGCGACAAACGGTGAGTGAATTGAAGTTTCTTAGAAGAAATTCTGACAATTTTTCCAAAAAGTGTCTATGTCGTCAAGTATGGTATAAATTAGTAGATTTTGAGATAACTTTAAAAATACACCAATAATAAATATAGAATGAATTAAAGAGAAAGACTTATGGATTTGGAAAACTCTTGAAGTCTAGTTTTGAACAAAAAAATGGTGAGTGAATCCAAGTTTTGTAGAGAATTTTATAACTGTTTTTCCACTAGGTG
The DNA here is from genome assembly GCA_025762735.1 of Platanus orientalis. Classification (NCBI taxonomy): domain Eukaryota; kingdom Viridiplantae; phylum Streptophyta; class Magnoliopsida; order Proteales; family Platanaceae; genus Platanus; species Platanus orientalis. Next base: position 321 of record JAOXJP010123129.1, on the reverse strand, counting down.
TTTGTGCTGAAAAAATTATGATGGGATGATGCCATCAAAGTGGAAAATTTCGTACAACTACGATTTTTGTAAAATTTTAAGGACTTTTTCACTAGAAACCTACCTAAACACAAAATTGAAAAATAGGGTTATTATTTAGGCTTATAAAAACATAGAAACTCATAAGAAAGAAGATCTTTTGAAGAAATTTTGCAAGAATAGGGATTTTGAAGAGAAATGAAGAGGAAAAGATAGGTTTTGCAAAGATTTGAGAATTTTCTAAAAAACAAAACTTGGAAGGAATTTTGCATCAACCAAAAGGTAGGGGATACTAAACTAACT